>SNQJ01S0148335.1:11652-30278 GCA_010110895.2 Picea sitchensis | reverse complement strand
AGGATATCATCAAAGAAAACTAATACAAAATGACGGAGAAAGGGATGGAAGACATGATTCATGAGGATTTGGAAAGTGGAGGGAGAATTACACAAGCCAAAGGGCATGACTAAAAACTCATAATGGACCTCATGAGTTCTAAAGGAAGTCTTAGGAATGTCTACCTCTTTCATATGGATCTGGTGGTAGCCAGAACAAAGATCAAGTTTAGTAAAGAATTGGGCACCACTCAATTCATCCAAGAGGTCATCAATGACAGGAATGGGAAATTTGTCATTAATGGTGAGTTTGTTGAGGGTGCAGAAGTCAGGACACATGCGCCAAGAACCTTCTTTATTAAGGTCCATGACCATAGGAGAAGAGTAGGGGCTCGTACTAGGGCGAATAGCACCTGCCTTGAGCAATTCTTGAACCATTTTCTCAATTTCATTTTTTTGGGAAAATGGGTGACGATAGGGATGGATATTGGGAGGAAGGCTTTATGGGACAAGGGGAATGGAATGATCATGAACACCACGGGAAGACGGGAGTCCCTAGGGAGTGGAAAAAACCACTTGATGTTTAGAGAGGATGGATTGGATGTCCTGCAGCACAGAGGGTGTCTCAGTTGCTTTTATGGCATGGAGTTGGGAAATAACGCCAGAATGACCTTTTTTGAGCATATTTTCCATGCGATGGGAACTAATGATCTCTAGGGAACTAGCGGTGATGCCTTGGAACTTATATTGTTGTCCCTCCTAGTCGAATTACATGGTTAATTCCTTAAAATCCATGCAAATGGGACCCAAAGTCCTTAGCCATTATGCACCCAACACAATGTCACAATTACCCATGTTGATAGAAAACATATGATATTTCAGGTGGTAGTCACCAATTTGGAGATGCACATTTTCACAACTCCCTCCACATTTCATGGACCCGCCATTGGCAATCATGATTTGGAAATTATTGACTGCACAGATATAGCAATTAGTTTCTTGGGCAATGTGGTGATGAATAAAATTATGGTTGCTTCCACTATCAACAAGAATGATGACCTTCTATGCTTGATGTAACCAATTAGCTTGAAGTTTTGGGGAGCAGAGAAGCTAGTGAGATCATTTAGGGAAATTACCGGTTCTACTTTGGGAGGGTCTGAGGGAGGGGTTATGTCAGTGGGTTCATGTTACACAAACACAATGGGAGCTTCAACATCCTCTTCTGAAACATCCTCCGAGATGGCCATAAAGGGATTTTGTTCCTTACACTTTTGTCCTGGAAAATATTTGTCATCATAATTATAACAAAGGCCTTTGATTTGGCGTTCATTCATTTCAGCCCTGGTCAATTTTTGGATCTTTAGTGGAGTAGAAGGAGGAGTGGGATTTATTGGTTTAGTGTGAGGAATAAAGGAAGGTTTTTGGTTTTGAGAAGATACAACATGTTGTGCTTCCTTATCTCTTTTAGTATCCTCCACCCAACTCTGAGGCCAAGCCATGAGGACATGGGAACGAATCTCATCCTTGAGGCCACTAATAAAACATTCTCGAAAAAAATCATCAGACATGCCCTCTGTATGAAAATATAGTCGCTCAAAAGTAGCTATAAAGTATTCCACTCTGCCATATTGTTTCAACTTTGTCAAATGGCCTAAATGGTTGGTGCCAGTGTCAAAGCATTCATAAAGTTCTGCCACAAAGTGTGTCCAAGCAACATACCCTTGGTGGGCATTTTTTTCCACTGCCACCATTGCCAATGTTTCTGATCTAGATGGAGAACACCATACCGTAGTTTGGCCAACTCACATGTAATTTTGTACAAAGAGAAATAATATTCCATTTGAGTTACCCATCCAGTGGGATCTGAGCCATCAAATTTGGTCACATCCACACATGGAAGGCATAGGTCACGTTGAAAGTGATGGGGCTGAAAATTATGGGAATGAGAGGAAGTTTCACCTTCAGTATGCAAAGGTGGGTCAGATAAGGGAGGATCTGCAGGGATATGTAGCTTGGTGCAGATCATCGTAGTGAAAGATTCAAGCTAGGTAGTAATGTCTTGTTTGAGGTATTGTTTGAGTTCCTCAATTGAGGTGGTGATGGAGGAATGCATGTTTCTATTGATGGTGGAAATATTGGCACTGAGTTGTCTCACTTCTTGTTGGGTCTCTGTGAAATAAGAGTGCAAGGTATTGAAGCGAGCTTCCAAGTCTTAGCTATGGGTATGGGCCATGATGACAAGGGAATCGAAAAGGGGTGGGTGGGGTTAAAAAATTTGCTGAAAAATGATAGGTATGAATTTAATAAGGGAGAAGAAAGAAATCCAATTGAATAAGTCTCAAATAATGGTGCCAATAGGATCCAGACTTTTTTTTTTTTTACACCAACGGAGTTATACTCTGATATGAAGAATACTGAAATGATGAAATGCCCAAATGCTTAATCAGGAATAAATTTGTAGTAATTTGGAAACTCGAATGCAGGAGACATAGTTGCACGCCAATAGATATTATTTGTTTTATTTTTTGTTTCAGTCCCCAAAGGTTAGGTATTTAAGGGTTCTACGACAAGGGTTTTCCATGTGCTATAGCTCTTTGATATACGTGGGGGGTCCAATAGTAGTACTCGACCCAATATCTTAGTGAACCAACTAAGGAGGCTAGACCGTGCCCTTATTCATACTACCTGACTACCCAGATACTAGAGAGTATCTTCCCAAGTGTTTTTCTTGGTGGCACTATAGCAATCAGGCGGTCGATCGGTTTATCTATGGAGGGATTCAGGAAATCTAGGTCGATCCATATACAGGTGTTGTCTGATGTGCTACCACTCAAAGGGGTACCAACAGGGGCCAACAGATGTGCGTTTAAGTACCACTTCTATTTCCTTCATGTATGAATCCTCGACCATGGTTTTATGCGCGTAACGACAGATCTATGTAGCTTAAAGACGTCGGAATACGTCTCTACCCTGAAGAAAAATAACCCACAATTTTCTGTTGAGGAAGGTGCTTTGATACCACTTGTAATATTCCAAATACAAAAAAGTATGCAGAATGGAAATAAATAGCTAGAAATGGCAAATGAACAACAATATAACCATAACAACACCACAATAATACCAAAATGATACCAGAATAACACCAAAAGGAGCACTTTGATTACTGAGAGAAATGTTCACTTTCCTCTTTGAGGGGGCAACCTCCAATAGAGTAGAGCTCTATTACAATAATATCCAAGACAAAAGTCCTCATACCCTCGACTCCTATTTATACTAAATATGTCTATCAAAAGAACCATCTAGAGGAAGATCCTTCTAGAAGCGGAAGCTTCTATTAGGTCTTCTTACATTAGACTTATTCTTCCTTATTGCTAGGCCTTATTAATATTGACCTTTATTACATCGGAATATATTATTCTACCTACGTGAGGGGTTAGGTCCCTAAATCATTATTTAAAATGGAGTAATCTAAATCAACCAAATCCAATAAAACGTTAATTATTGAGGAAGAATATATATTCGATAGAGATAAATATATCTTTGACCCGGTTCTATCATTTGATTATTTTAAATTACACTAGCAAGTCACCCAAAATTTTATGGATTTAGTGGACCATTATCATGTTTGGGAATCTGATTTAGCAAAATTTTTAGTACCCCAAGTGTATGATTTTCTCAAGTTTTGTTTCTTTTAGTTCTTCTTTCATTTATTAAAATATTTAATTTTCTAAAAAATAGAAATTGTGCCATGAAATCTTGATCTCTAAGCATTAAAGATTAGTAATTAAGGCCTAAAGTAAATCAACAAAACACTTGGTTTTAGGACAAACAAATTCAATCAAATCGATCAAAGTAAAATGGATTCCTTGGCATAGTTTCCTAGCCAGAAACATCTCAAGAGTTACAACATTCTTTTGGTGTCGTTGTCAGGGACTGAATTAAAGAAAATTTATTTTCCATGGGTAGAACGTCAGGAAAACCTACTTCTTATTGGTGAAAAAGAGTCATGAAGGATAAATATTTCACTTGGAGACTCCACATTGTCAATATAGGCATCAGGAAGGAAAAACAATAGGGCTAACCCAAACCCAAAGAAGACTACAATAGTAGCAGACCCAGAAAAACTATTGCTTAATAGAAATCCTAGGAAAATACCTATAACACATTCTACTATACCTTATGTTGTTAAACCATCTTCTTCCATAGATCCTAAATCAAAAGTAAAATCTTTATTTCTCTAGAAAATTCTTTAAAATATTTTCCCACAAGTTCCCTGAACTTTATTTTCCAATTTCCCCAAAGGAATCTCCTCAAAATTCTCCAAATGTTCCATCTTCAATTCTTTTAAGTGAATATATTGAAATATTTGTTGAACATTATATTGCACTATCCCTTAATGAATATCATGTAGTCTCTCGAAATCCTTTTCCATCAAATTCACCAAAACATTCCCCTTGTGATTTCTCCAAGGATCCTTCCAAAAGTTCCTCTAGAAGAAGAAGAATTTAAAGTATTCTTCAATCCACTTACTCCTAAGAGTTCACAGTTTTTAATTGATCATCTAGTGATGGCAGGAAATATCCCTCAAGAAAAACCACAACAAAAGAAACCACCCCCACCCCCTCCACCTAGGGTCTTCAATAAAGAAGCTACTAGATATGCACCACTAAATATTCCTAGAAACATGTACAATTGTCTTGACAATTATCTAAAACTCTTGCCTAAATTTAATGGGGAAGATGAGACTCTAGAACATTTATCACCCTTCGATTATTTCACAGACAATCAAGGTCTTGAGCATGAAGATGTATATATGAGGATATTTGTTCATACTTTTAAAGGTGAGGTGAGGACATGGTCTAACGGGTTACCTCCTAATTCCATTGATTATTGGGATGCATTGGAATCTACTTTCCTCAGACAATGGGGTGAAAAGAAGGATCATTTATATTTTTTGACTAAGTTTTGGAGTTTAAAAAAGAAACATAATGAATGTATTCCATATTTCATAAAAATATTTAACAAAATTTATAATAAAATCCCTGTAGATGTCAAGCCTTCACAACCAACTGCAAAAGTTACTTTTGTTGGCTCTTTTGACCCATATTTTGCCTTATTGCTTAGAGAGAGAAATTCCACTACCGTAATCGGTATGCAAGATGATGTTGTAGAAATCAAATCTAATATAATTGCTTCAGGAAATGATAGATTTAGAAGTGACTTAGGAGAACGAGAGAAAAGAAAATAAAAAGAACAAGTTGGTACATCGGGGACTAATAAAAGTCAAGAGGATAAAATTGAAGAAATGTCCAGAATCATTAAAGACTTATCAAATAAACTGGCTAGAATGGAAACTGAGAGAATAAGGCCTAATAATAGAAATACAAATCATTTTATAAGGCCTTTTAACCCTCCCCAAGTTTTACAAAGAGAAAGGAGAAACGAGGATCAGCCCATACAAGCACCTATAAAAAATGAAAATCTAGTTGATAACCTTGTGGAGGAGGAATTTGAAGATATTGATGAGGAAATGAATATGATGAAGGGTGACCTTTATGATATCCATGTGAATCAATATGAATATGAGAGATCCTTGATATTTAATTCATATTTTAATGAAGATGATAACTATAACCAAAATGAGACATCATCATCTCAATATAGGGTTTAGAAACAACCAAAAAAATGAAAATTGGAAATCTTGTTGTCTATGATGATGCAAAATTAATTGTTAGACAAATAAAGAAGGTTTATCAAGCCAAACATGCTAGGATGAGATCCTATAGAAATTTTTCTTGGGATTTAATTGAAAAATTCTTTTAACCTTCAATATCCACATAATTCCAAGACATGAAAATCAGCAAGTTGATTTGTTAGCAATAACAACAAGTAATTTTAGCCCCCCTGAAGTTCCAAATCTCAAATATGAAGTGGAAATGAAGTGCATACTTTGTATTCCTAACAATACCAAACATTGGCAGGTATTTGAAGACGATCAACAGATCAAAAAAAATTCGGAAATGGTTGATGATTTTTCTGCAACTCATATTGATCAAGAAGATGACAAAGATAATAAACAAATTAATTAAAACAGTCATCCAAATTCAATATTTCAAAATATGATTGCTAACCATAAAATGATGGTATTGAGAAATAATCAGATTCCAAAAGGATTAGTACCTCTAGAGAAACTTTTTGATAAAGATGAAGTTGTTGTTAAACATGTTGTTCATCCTCAAATTGAAGAGGTAGAAGATTGTAACATTGGTACTGAACAAGAACTAAATAATATCAAGCTCTCAAAACTTATGCCTACTAATTGGAAATCCAGGTATGTTGATTTGTTTAAACAATTTATTGAAGCATTTACATGGACATATGAGATAAAAGACTTATGATACCAGCATAATTCGACATAGAATTCCACTTAAGGTGGGATATAATCCATTCATATAGAAGCTAAGATAGGTACATCCTATTTTTTTCTCAGTCATTGAAAAGGAACTGAAAAAGTTATTAGATGCAAAGATCATAGTTCCGCTTATATATTCTTCTTAGGTTGAAAATTTAGTACCTGTTAGAAATAAGAATGGTGAAATAAGACTCTATGTTGATATTAGGAATCTTAACAAATCTTCATTAAAGGATATTTATCCTCTTCCTAAAATTCATCATGTGTTACAAAAGGTAGTAGGAACTAATATTATCTCTATGATTAATGGTTTTTAGAGCTATAACTAGATTGTTGTGCATGAAAAGGACAGGGAGTTGACTGCATTTACTACACCTTATTGAACCTTTATGTATGACAATATTCTCTTTGGTATAATGAATGCAAGAGCAACATTTCATAGGGAAATGGACATAACATTCGTTGGAGAAAAAGACAAAAATATTGTTCTTTATTTAGATGATTTAACAATTTTCTCCAAATCAGATGATGATCATTTAGAACATCTTAGACAAACTTTTATTAAATTCAAAAAATATGGTTTGTCACTAAATCCTAAGAAATCACATTTTTCTATGCATGAAGGAAAGTTACTTGGACATATTGTTTCAAAATATGGAGTGAAGATTGACCCTCAGTGTGTAGAAGTAATTAAAGTTATCAGTGTTCCTAGAAACAAGAAACATATTCAGTCTTTTCTTGGAAAAATCAACTTTCTAAGAAGATGCATTCCTAATTTGATGAAGTTGAAAAGGATATGACAGATATGTTAAAAAGGATAATGAATTAAAATGGTCTTCAGAGGTCAAATATTCATTTGATCAAATTAAGAAATCCTTGGGAGAAGTGTCGGTTTTAATAAGTCCAAACTATTCAAAGGAGTTTCTTGTATTTTCTTTTTCCTCTAATAAGACAATTGTTGCAGTCCTTTTACAAAGAAATGAATACAATCAGGAACAAGCAATCACATTCTTTATCAAAAGTTTAAGGGACTCTGAACTCAAATATAACATCATGGAAAAACAAACTTACACATTGATTAAAGCTCTTAAATCTTTTAGAGTGTATATTCTTCATTCCATAATAATTGCATATGTACCTAGTAGTACAATAAAAAAGATTCTAAACCAACCTGATGGTGATGGTAAAAGAGGCAAATGGATAGAAAACATTCAGGAGAATGAACTTGAAATAAAACCAACAAATTGGTTAAAGGCCAAGGTTTAGCAAAGCATTTAGAAAAATCAAATTGCAAAGTTCTTGGAATAAATCAAATTTCAGAAATAAAAAAACATCCTTTAACAGAGTTTAGAGAAGAAGATTCCAACAACCCCTGATAAAGGTACATGACAAGTTTTCTATGCTTCCTTGGGACAAACACATTGTATTTTATTTGAAAACCCTTGAATGTCTATCTAATTTTAGTCCAACAAAAGCTAGGTCTCTCAAACTTCAAGCAATTATGTATTGCATAATAAATGAAAAGATTTATTGGAAAGATCCTTTGGGTATTTTTCTAAAATGTGTTGTTGAGGAAGAGATTGAAGGGATCATAGATAAATTTCACAAATGAATATGTGTAGGATAACACGCATGGAGAGCCACAACATACAAAATCTTGAGAGCAGGCTATGATTGACCAAAGTTATTTTCAGAAGTGAATGCAAAGGTAAGATCTTGTAAAGAATGTCATATTTTTGCAGGTAAACAAAAGCTTCCTTCAAAAGAATGTCATTGGTGCCAATAAAAGATGAAGCTCTTTTTTAGAAATGGGGCCTAGACTTCATAGGTGAGATTCATCATGCATCTAGTGCACAACATAATGTTGGAGAAATTTATATTTTTGGCACACTAGTTCAGTGGGAGTTAACTGACTAGTTCTATTTTAGACTTTCTAATCTCATACCATCACTAGTATGCATGCATTCCTAATTATAGGATGTCATTTCCTATATGAGTGAAGATCACTCACTCATTGATAAAATCATAATATACATTGATTTGCATTCTTCATTGTGTATCTCTCTTTCTTTTCTTGATAAGATTTGTTTGTGTATGTTTTAGCTAGATCTCTTGTGCAGGTTTCCATGAAACACTGACATGGTGTCAGAGCTACGCTACTTGGAGCAAGTTAGACAAGCCAAAGAATAAGGAAAATTGGAGTTTCGGCAATCTAAATCCGTAGTCGTACCTTTCAGCAATGATTTCTCCAAAAATATTAATTTTTTGAGAAAACGACATGCGTGAGAAGTAAATCGACCCATTTTGCAAGTGGGTTTTCAACTGTTTGGCGAAATTCTTCATTGTTTGCTCAAAAAGTAAGCCGGAAGATAGCCTCCTGAAACTGATATGAATCTGTGGTTGTACCTTTCTATAGTGATTGCTCCCAAAAATATTAAGTTTTTGAGTAAATGGCCCACTCAAAAAGTAAATCGACCCATTCTGGAAGTGGGTTTTCAACCATTTGATGAGATTCCTCACTGTTTGCTCCAAAAGTAAGCTTGAAGATAGCCTCCTAAAACTTATACGAATCTGTGGTCGTACCTTTCTATAGTGATTGCTCCCAAAATATTAAGTTTTTGAGGAAACAGCTCAAGTAGGAAGTAAATCAACCCATTCTACAAGTGGGTTTTCAACCGTTTGGCGAGATTCCTCACCGTTTACTCAGAAAGTAAGTCGAAAGATCATCTCTTGAAACTGATACGAATTTTCACTTAAAGTGTCCTTTCTACCGTGATTTCTTAATTTTTCACTTTCAGATTGAGAGTAAATTTTTAGGGGTTCTTAGAAACAGTGGGAGAGATGGATAGGACAACTATTATACAGTCAAACTTGGTGGTAATCCTCACACCATACAATTATTTTGATTGGAATCCCAAGGCAGAATTCCAACTTAGACGGAAAGGACTATATAATTTGATGATGGCGACAGAAACAAAACCTACATCAGCGATTGAGAAGATGAGATGGGTGAACCGTAAGGATGAGGCCACATGACTACTTCTTGAGTTAATCTCCATTGATCTATGGTTTCATGTTTCCACATGCAAGAATCCAAACGAGATCTGGACCACCTTGGAAGGACTCTTTGGAAAGCAGGATGAGATGTGAGGTCATATGCTTAAGGAATATTTGAATACGTTAGACCATAAAGTTTTGATAATATACAGGATTTCTTTACTAAATTTAAATATTTGATTTTGAGCTTGGGTGAATGTGGTATTGACAAGTCTACACAAGAGAAACAACTTATTCTAACAATCTTGGYTAAGCTAGGACTAGAATACGTTGTATATGTCTCTAATTTCCATTCTGGCAGATGTCTTTTTGSAACAAATTGGAAAATTCCTACGTTGGCTCGGTTCATTGAGTCTCTTACACAAGAGCAGACAAAACTCATACAGATGGGCCTCATGAAATATCCCAAAGCACATGCACTCACCATGCATGATGGAAAAGGGTCATCTAAACATAATGGGAAGGAGGGATATTCCAAACCCTTCAATGATTCTTCAGGTTCTAGAGACTCTTTAGATCCGAAGAAGAAGAAGAAGAAGAAGGAAAAGCAATGCACTTACTGCAATAAACCGAATCATGAAGAATCCACATGCATGAAGAAACAGATCGATCTTATGGCATATGCATTTCAGCAGAACAACCTTGGAAACTTCATTCCAGAGGGAGTCAAGAAGCAGAAGGAAGAAGATCATGCTCCTAAGAAAGGTAATCACCATGCTCTGGTTGCAATTAATTCCTCATTTGATTCATGGATTATAGATGGTTTCTCTGGATACAACCAAATCATGGTGCATCCTGATGACTAGGAGAAGAAAGCTTTTACAACACCTTGGGGTACCTTCGTGTATGAAAAAATGTCTTTTGGGATTATGAATGCAAGAGAAACATTCCAAAGGGCCATGGACATAGCCTTTATTGATGAGAAAGATAAGTTTATTGTTATTTACTTAGATGATATCACTATATTTTCATATTTTGATGATGAACATCGTAAACATCTAAGAAGTTTTTTTAGAAATGTAGGAAGTTTGGAATCTCATTAAGTCCAAAAAAGTCAAATTTTGGAATGCAAGAAGGAAAATTACTTGGACACATCATTTCAAAGGAAGGAATAAAGATAGACCCCAGCAGAGTGGAAGCAATTCTGAAGATTGGCACACCTAGGAGCAAGAAGGAGGTACAATCCTTCCTAGGAAAAGTATATTTTTTGAGAAGGTTTATCCATAACTTGGTTGAAATCATAAAGTATATCACTAACATGCTCAGGAAAGGCAATGAGATAAAATGGACTCATGAATATAGGAAGTCTTTTGAAGATATTAAAGTGGCACTGACCAAATCTCAAGTGTTGGCTAGTCCAAATTTTGCAAAAGATTTTATCTTTTTTTCTTTAGCTTTAGAACACACCATTGTTGGTGTTTTGTTGCAAAAAGATGAACAGAACTTTGAAAGGCCCATAGCCTATTATAGCAGGAATTTGAGAGACTCCCCACTGAGGTATGGCATCATGGAAAAGTAGGCGTATGCCTTGGTGAAGGCCCTCAAAGAATTCAAAACTTACATCTTGCATTCCCATATCATTGTTTATGTGCCTAGCAATTTTGTGAAAGACATTTTGAGTCAGCCTGGTCCTTAAGGTATAAGGGGCAAATGGATAGTTTTGTTTTTGGAGTATGACCTCGAGATCAAACCTACAAATTTGATTAAAGGTCAGGGGATTGCAAAGTTGATGGCACGGTCCAATAGTGATGTCTTGGGAATCAATATCATCATTGACCTATGAGAAAACTCAAAAGAAGAGACAGTCCCATAGGTATCCCAAAAAATCATTGATTCTCCTTGGTATGATGATATTATTTATGTATTAATAAATTTACAAGCTCCTCCTGAATTAAGCAAAACCAAAGCCAGATTTTTTATGTTGGAAGCAGCAAAGTTTTTCATTCTAGACCATTCTTTGTATTGGAAAGATCCAGGTGTGATCTTGCTAAATTGTTTGTTGGAGGAAGAAGTGAAAAAATCTATCAAAGAGTTTCACAAAGGTGAATGTAGAGGGAACCATTATTGGAAGACCACTATGCACAAAATATTGAGGGCACAGTTCTATTGGCCTAGTATTTTTTCTAATGTATACAAGGAAGTTTCAAGCTGCCATAAATGCCAATTTTTTTATGGAAAAAGAAAGTTGTGGCCTTTACCTTTAAAGCCTATATTTGTTGAAGCACCATTCAGGCAATGGGGCCTTGATTTTATAGGAAAGATTCATCAACCCTCCTCAGCTCAGCATAAGTGGATACTGATAGCCAGAGAATACTTCACCAAATGGATTGAAGCAGTCCCCACAAGGCAAGCTACTAATACTTGTTGAGGAAAAGATATGAATTATCTTACTCAAGCATTTTTGAATCTCGCCTGGCTAAAGCAAGATAGTCGGGAATATCACCCTATGGTGTATAGCCTCAAAAAGTATTTCCCAATCCACGAGTATTAATTACAAGGGCCTAGGATGATTTTTTAAATGAAAAAGATTGTTGCAAAACGTGAAATTTTTATATAATTTTCTGAAAATAAACAGATTGTAGAAAGTAAATGTGGAGATCAAAAGAAAAAGTAACCAAATCACAAATTCACACAAATGAGATAGAATAGAAATCTCTTTATTTCATTCCAAGAAATCAAAGTATATTTCTCTTTACAAAATCCCTGTGAGGGCATGGACAAAAGTCAAATTTAAATATCCTCGATGAAAACCATACAAAAGGACTCTGACAAGAAGTAAAAACTGAACTTTAAAATTTGGATTAGTTTTCCATAGACTGTTTCCAACTTGACTCTACACAATATCCTTTATCAGCTATGAAACTCAATCCATAAACAGACAAATATACACATACTATCAAATATAGATAAACACCTCTAAAACAAGCATCTGAATGATATGGTTCAGCCTTGAACCTTGTTGTCTACAATAGGACCCTGCTGTCAAAAAGAGAATTAGGCATTTAATGAACTGAAGAATGAATGAAAACTGAACTATCTCATTAAAACAAAAGAGAAAACCTTAGTATTGCTTTCTCCTTCCATTCTCCCCTTGTTCTTCCTTCTCATTTGGCTTTTATGTATTCCAAATCAGTTGAAGTAGTTCAACTACCTCATTTAGTTAAGTTAATAAAACTTAACTAATTTTAGTTAGGGGAAGTAATAACAATAACAATAATTAAGGGTGTTTATTAAATAATAACTAAGTAGGTGGGACCCCTTGTGACTCCCTTTTTTATTCTTTACAAAAACAAACACAATTAGATAACCATTTAAACACATGCATCCTTGTAGATCCCATAAATATTTCCAAAATTTGAATATTAAATATCAGAAATAATTCAAATCATATTCAAAACATGTAATAATCACATTATCCCAAAAAAATAGATTGTTGTCCAAAACTTTCTGCAGTCCATTGTCTTCAACAAATCAACCATAAACACGTAAATTAAAATCCATATTTTCCACTTTGAGAGGAAATCCTTCTTCTGTCACTGTTGTCCCCTTTGGACTTCCCAGAATTAGCCTTAGGTTGATTCAAACCTTGAGGCTTAATCTCGCTAATAACATGGGAGAAATCATCCCTCATGTTCATACGAGAGGACATTGATTTTGATGATTCATTTGAAGGAGATGAGGGGGAAGCAACAGCTTTACCTTTGTCTTGCACATGGGGGGGCTCGGTTTTAAGTCGTTTGCTAGCATGAGAGGACTGAACAGGTGAGTGTACAGGGGAAATTTGAGCATTTGGATTTACAGGAGGAGGAGGAGGAGGCAATGACAAGTTGGGCCAGCCACGATGCTGGGAGACTTCTGGATGAACAATCTCTTGACATCCATCATTTTCGGAAAATTCTGGTTGCATAGATACATGGGGAGGCACAGGAATACTAGGGATATTTTGAGGTTGGAAAGGAGGTCTCTATGTTCTAGTCTAAACTATCCCTGGCCCAATCCAATTGAAAAACCTAGCTTGAAAATTTTTGTTCAACTCCTAAGGATCGACATCAAAATGAATTGAGAATATGGGCCTTCTAGGCCCTCTGTTCCAATTACCTCTTCCCCAATTGTTTCTTCCATGACTGCCTCTACTGAAGAAACTCACCTTGTATGCATCAATTCATTAGAAATTATCCCTTAACATACCATACATGACATTCTCTTTATATGAAACAAATTTTGGCTCAGAAATTGACATAAGACCCATGCAATTCAATCCATAATAATTATTTAATAATTGTCAAATGAGAAGGGGCTGAAATAGGTTTCATGGGATATCTGGAGGGATTGTAATGAGCAAAAAAGTGGTAGCATGACAGGGAGTAAGAACACGAGTATTTCTCCCTGGATGGGGTGCCATTGTAGATTAGGTGTCATCCAAAGCAGACATGAGGTGGTCAACATGGCACTAGCCATGTGATCGGCGCGTACCACACCCTCCCACCACCACCACCATGCATTTAAACCAGAATTGCGCCAGTCGAGGCGCCATTAATCTTAGTGTGCCTCGCCTAGGCTATTTGTCATATCGATGGCTCGAAGCCATGAACCAGACTTTACTTAGCTCGTGCATGCTTTCCTCTATCTACGTTTTCGGAACCATGAACTCCACCATGTGCATTTGCAGTTGTATTCATCCTCGAGCAAGCCCTCCTGTGAATTTCACTCCTCCCAGATGCTCCTATGCTACCTCTTCTTCCTCTTGGTGCTTGCAAGCCCCCATAGTGTCTTAGACATGTCGAGACAAAGGGGGAAATCCAAGCATGGCTCAGCTTGGTAGCCCAGTCAGTCGCATGTGGCTCTCGAGCCCCCACCAGCACCATCTCCCAACTCTTCACCCTCATCACCTTCCTCACCTTCATCTCCGTTGCATTCTAGTCAAAGCCTTAGCAGTCTCTTTCCCCTCTCCTCGTCGTTTGCAAGTCGGCTTGAGTGGTTCGATCTCTCAGGAAATTATATGGGTTTCAACCCAGGGCCATTATCCGATTTGGCATCCACCTCGCAGCCACTTCCTGTCGTTCCACCCAACTTTTCATTGAGCACACCAACCCAACCTTCGACCACCACCATCCAGCCACACCTTGGACCACAACCAGATAGCCTTGGACCACAACCAGAGCCTCAGTCCTAGGCTCACAACTACAAGACAACCATGCAATTCTACAAGGCCTGGTCTGTGAATTACGACAGGGCCTGGACGACCTTCTATTCTGGATGGAGATCCTGGACGGGAAGGAAACAATGCTCCTGCAAATTCTCTCAACACTGCAGGAACAATGCCACTCAACAGATGGAGACGAAGACGCTACAAGGGTTGGAGATGGAGACGCTATAGGAGAATCCATGCACAGGACTACGAAGGGGGAAGGGACACCGGTCGAGGAGGAAGAAGCACCAACCGCGGACCCAACGACCAATGCCACCTCCATGGGCATGTGGCCACACTACAAGCCCACCACATGACTTGCACAGGAGTCTCCATGCATGGTTAGCAGGGTGTCTGACTTTTATTTTGCCTCATAGGGTCTATGGTCATATTTTGTATGTTGATTTTATGTCAAGGTTAGTCAACAGATCGATTCGGTCTCCCACAGGGGACTGGAATTTTTATATTTAGTCACTATAATCTCTATGACTGGCATCTTAAGACAATGGGATTTATTTTGACTGGCTGGTTGAACTAGTTTCCCTTCAGGGCAGTTCAGTTTCTACAGTCAGGAACAAATGGTGATACTGTAATTTCTGCTTTTTGAAGGCCTTTTATACAAATCTAACTTACAAAAAACCATATATATATATATATATATATATATATATATATATGAGTACTGCTCAACAATTCATTAAATAACTGACTGTGCAATAAATACCAAAATATATCAGTTGCCGCCTTTTTTTTTTCATATCTTTACCACTTCCATACATAGTGTTTAATTTATTTTATAGAACAGGGCATGTAAAATGAAATTGGGATCGTGAGGGGGTTATAATGAGCTAAAAAGTGATAGTATGAGAGGGAATAATCTGGATATTGGTCATACAAAAATAAATTAAATCAAACAACAACCATAACTCTGTTCAGATCACAATCCAATAAGCATCCACTTTTAAAACCAAAATCATTTAATTGTCCCTTAATTGTAGACAAAAAGTTTGCTAACTTCAAATGAAAGACAATTCAATTGCCCAGAATTATTCAATTTTATCAATATTTGCATCTTATATAATATTTATGCAACATCATCATTGCCAACTTCACAATAACATCATAACCATTCGAGCCACAGTGCTTTATATTCCAATGCTAAATATATTTCCTTTTTAAAACAAAATATAATATGCACAGTGATTTCAAACATCCATATCCAATCTTCATTTCTTAAAATCGAATAAAAATAAGACTGGTATTGACCTCCAACTTTCACTTTTCCAACACTGCTTAACACAACCCATTGTCATCAACTCATAATCGGGGCCTGATTCAATCACACACAGGTGTTTAATCAACACAAATCATGACTCGACAATAGCATTTAACCAAAAAAACATGTAACTTTAAGCCTGAGATTTGTGTACATCAAACATGTACAGACTACCCTTTAAAAGAAATGCCCAATAAAAGACAGAGTCATATAATGCCCAAGGAGAAACAGAAACAAGTCGAGCTCAATAGAACCAATTTGTGCTCGATAGACCGAAAACAAGTTGTGCTCAACAAACCAAGCACACACAGACATCTTTTAAACTTTGACGAGACCATGATCGGGCTAGGGTTTAACACAGTAATGGACTTAAGAGAAAAATCTTGACCATGTGAGATAGTCTCTGAGACACAGAAATTATGTGCTCTTTTAAAACTTTATTGCAAAGAGGTAACGAGAGTTGTCTTAATCAAGGAAGACTCCACGAAAACACAAAGAGCATGTGCCCCTTTTTTAACAAGTTGTCACAGAGAAGTAATCAAGGAGTAATATTTTGCAGAAACTGAGAGCCCATGCCCTTGCCACAGAAATTTATAACCTTCAAAAAGAATCTTGACAGTGAAGGTTACCAACATATCAGTCAGCCACTACAACAGAGATGAGAGACCCGAATGCTTAAAAAACTATGGAAGAATTCTTGAGCACGACCCGTGGCCACCCAACACATACACAGACTTGCATTCAAAGTTTTGGGCGATACAAATATTCGAATGTGAAACACTTTTGGCAATAGTGATAGTGAGGTAAAATGTTTAACAAGCGATAGCTCAAAGCTCAGCCAAACAAAGCAAGAACAGTGCAACTCTCAACAGTTGCATTACAACCTGGAGAAATGAATCATAACAACGACCGAAACAAAAAGGAGTGACAACGAATTCATACCAAGACTGTTGTAAAAACACGAGCAATAAAAACTCAGAGCATGATACACCATTATCATAATTTTCCACAGAGAACCAGAGTAAAACCCCAAGTTGACCAACATGTTTTAAACCAATAACCAAAGCACATGCTTCACAAGAAATAAAATCCATTCCTTTCTTTTAAAATGCCAACATTCCAGAGTATTCATAGAAGAAACTATAAGAATGACACTGATACATAGTCAGAACTCAATAAAAACATAGACCTATTGCAATCATGAGCCAACAAATAAATTCATAATACAGAGGGACCATCATGGATGGAAAGTAAAGGAGTCATACCTGGAAAATCGCTTTGAGGGAAGAGTTGAACTGTGTTTTTCATTTCAAAACCTGAAATCTCGGAGCCTCCACAACCACTAGAGCCAAATGCAACTATGGCTAGGGTGATGACCTCGAGGGTGGTTTGGAGTGACTTGAAGTAAATGCACGTTGCTTCCTCCCTCAACCCTATTCAAATCAATGTACGAGCCAACCCATACCATAACATCAACCATTAATCCAGACACATATCCATTTCTATAACCAATTCTATGTCCATTGCATAGTGTGCCACCCCAAGTCGTGTCAAAAATATTTAACAATAACCATATGAATAACGTTACCATATATGCCTCACAAAAATCCTTTAATCAAGGGCTTAAGTATAGCAGTAAGGTTATACACCTTCTTTTGTGTCAATCCATATACCTTAAGGTTTGTATATAATCTATTTTGCAATAACCGTACGACTTATCCATAGATTTTTTTCCTTTTTGTTTTGTTCGAGCTCCCATATCATCATATTATCCTTTTTCATAAAATCATGTATAAGGTCATTAATCAATGTTTAATGCATAACATAACACCTATAAAACAAAATAATCCTTATATCCATAGAATTGCCCTGTATTGTGAGTGACCATCAACATCATTTAGCAATAATACATCAACCAACCATGTTGTCATAACAAATGAAACCAAGACTTGCATCATCAATTGTAGAAGACTATGTAGGCATCATTATCAAAGAATCAAACATATAAGTGTAACACATCCATCATAGCACCACTAGTCTACAAGGGGGTCCCACCTACTAGTTAATTATTATTATTATAATAAATAATAGAGCTTAGCAATCATTTGCGGGCATTATTCATCGTTGCGATTTTAAGCGTCAAAAATATTTTTATCATTCAATTTTTAGAAAGCAATATTATGTCTAGATTTGGTTGTCCATTCAAGATCATTACTGACAATGCAGCACCATTCAAGTCCAAGAGAATGAATAAATTTTGCAATGAATATAATATAACTCTTGGCCATTCCACATCTTATTACCCACAGGGTAATGGGTTGGTTGAGTCATCCAACAAAATCTTGAACAGAATTATTAAGAAGCTTCTGTAGGAAAACAAGAAAGCTTGGCACAAAAATATTATCTATGCACTATGGGATTATAGAATACCACCAAAAGGTTTATTGCTACATCACCCTTTCAGATTGTATATGGTACAGAAGCAGTTTTTCCTACCTCATTAGGATTGCTAGTGATGAGGTTGTTGCAAGAAAAGGAAGCTAAACCAAATGATGCTCAAAGGAGGATAAACCAATTAATCCATGTGCAGCAAATGATAGAACATGTCTTCAACAACTCACAACTGCACCAAGATAAAATAAAAAGAGCCTTTGAAAAGAATACTAAGGAAGATGATTTCAAGGTGGATGATTTGGTACTGAAGTGGGATGCAAG
>SNQJ01S0148335.1:0-11642 GCA_010110895.2 Picea sitchensis | reverse complement strand
GAGAAATATATTATATGAAGGTCAAAATACTATGTGCACATGAATTATTATTAATATTCATGAAAAGGAAATTAATTTAGTGTGAGAATCCACTTTACATTTGGTTTCCTATTTTTTAGGGGAGTATGACGATCTCATGGATGGTTGAAATATTTCCCCCTTAAAATACTTGAGAGATATTTCCTCCCTAAAATCCTTAAGAGATATTTTCTCCCTAAATATCTTGGAGATCCCATTTTAGTGGATCTGATCAGTGATCCTCTTCATGGTGATTAAGCGTCCAAATCCTATATAATGAGGGCTTTTCCATGGAGAAAGGAAGTCAGATTAGAGGTATCAAACTTATTATATTGGGAGCATCATGTAAGGGATGGACGAAGAGGACTTGGAGAGGCTGCTACAACTGCATCTACATATTGTAAGTGTCTTTTAATGTTCTCATTAGTATATGCTTGGCCTATTTCCTTCTAGTTTATTTATCTTTACATATTCTTGTCTGCTGTAGATGAATTTGTTTAATCTAGTATGCTAGAGTAGGAGTTTCCTTGTGTCTCTTTGTTGCATGTGGTTTGCAGGTATCAAGCCGTGTGAATGAGTTTGGAGATCAAGCTCAAATTGGAGCAGTGAAGACAAACACCAAAAATAGGTACAATCACCTTTCCTCCTTATCTCTTTTCAACTAGTTGAGCAAATCTCAAAGGGATGTTAGTTTCTATTTGCATCTTTTTGTCTTGGTATTAGGGGTCTAGAATCCGATGGAATATCCACTTGTCCACATGGGGATTTTTTTGTAACAAGGAATCATGGTCAACAAGAATCAGAAAGAAATGAATACCGAAGGCCCTCTACATTCAAGTAGCAAGGAGTCTTTGACCATTGTGAAAGAAATAAACAAATATAATATCTTGATAAGCCAATGAAGAATTACATAATGACTACACCACAAGGAAATTCATTCACTTCCAGGTATGCAAATTTATTTTATGGTTATTTTTTTTATTGCACTAACTTTGGACATGAGGTTGCAGATTGCAGGTCTTATGAAAGAAATAATTAGGAAATAAATGCTTATGTGGCCCAAAAAAATATTGAATGTTACAAATTCCACAACTATGGACACAAAGCTCAAAATTACAGAAGCATGATAAGGTTTCCCATGAAAGAAAATATTGATGAGAGACACAAGAAGGTTTGGAGAAGAAGTGAAAAACAAGAGTAGCAGGTAAATGAAGAATATGTCCAAGGAATCATACTTTCAGTATTTGCAGTAGAAAAATATCATGATGAATGTATAGGAAAAGAGGAAAGTGTCGAAACTCAAGAAAAATATGAAGAAGATGTCAAAACACAGGATGATGAAAAAATTCAGGAAGAGGATGAAAAGGAAGATGTATTCACAGACGGAGAATAATATTATATTGCATTAGAGCATGTATTGTTCCGAGTCACTTGACTTGGAGACTCCCATGTAATATGGATATTAGACAAGGGGAGTCTATGCAGTAGTTAAGACAGATGGGTCAACATTGTGGACAATTGAGTAGTAGAGTCTTGGACAACATGGACATAGATGGATTCATAGATTGATTCATATATTGGTTCAGATAATGTTGGATGATTATTTGAATGCTTAATCTTGAATGCTTTTCATATATGTCAGTTGATTACTCAAGTAAGAACCAATGGACAATAACTCTAATATGTTGAGGTATAGGTTGATGCATGTATGATGCATGGACATGTCCAAGGGTCGTCATAGGAATAGAAGATCATGGTATTCTTGATGAAATATTGTCGAGCAGTTGATTAGTGTTCTGGTAGAGAAAAAACATACACAACAAAAGCAAATTGTAGTGATAGAATATTGTTCATAGTGATTACATGACATCTTGTAGAGAAGATAGGGGGAGTCATACCCACAGGGGGAGTTATTTTCTTAACCAGGATTGGTTAGATTAGGCACAATATCAGATAGATAGAGGGATTTAATCCTTGTCAAAGGGAGAGATAAATTAATCAGAGGTATGAAGACAGAGGGAGAAGCCCCAAAGGACAGTGAAAATAGGGGGAGCAACGCCAAGGAGAGTTCAGTAAGGGGAGAAACCCCAAGGAGAGATACGATTTTCCATTAATGTCAAAGGGGGAGAGATAGAAACATTGATGGGGAGTATGAGCATGAGTGTTTTCATAACTAAGTGTTGCCATCAATATTGGTGTTTCCATCAATTCCAAAGGGGGATATTTTCAGACAATTGGTTTAGATTGATGGACAACTGGTTTGGATAGTTTCTTATCATTGATGTCAACCCTTGGAGATTGATGTTGTAGATTGATGTCAACCCTTAGATATTGATGCCAAGCCTTGAGTATGTATGATATCACATTCTGGTATTCTCAATAATATATATATGGGACTCAATATTGTTTGAGGTATAAAGATATGAAGATCAATGTATTTGCAGGTAAGACTATTCTAGATGGATAATACATGTCATGCCATTTATGGTGATATGTGGAATGCAACATAACTCCTCACAGTTAGAGAGTTATGGCCTTGTGAAGTTGGAGAACCCTCTTGAGTTATCTAGAATCCCTTAGAAGGTCAAAGAAGTCAAATTATTCTAGAAACCCCTAGAAGAAGTTGTCTAGTCAAAGTGGGTGAAACTAGGAGTTAATCATGGGTTAAGTTGTTGAAATAAGAAAATAATTAAAAATAAATTAGTTGCAACTAGAAGTGTAGAGTTTACTATTTGTGGATAAAGTGGTTATAAGTGGAAAGGTGGTTAGAAGTGGTTTATCCCTAAAAGAAGGAAGTTGGGTTAAGTTGGTTAGAAGGTAACCCCCAGTGGAAACTACTTGGAGAGTATAAATAAGAGAGAAAAGGTCTCCTATTAGCACCTATTGAGCACATTGAATATGTATTATTGTGTAAGGTTTATTTCAGGTACTCATTGATACATCTGAAGTTATGCAAGTCTGAGGTAGCAAGAAGGGTTGACGGTGAAAGTTTCAAAGTTGTAGAAAGACTAAAAAAAAACCTAGTTTTTGAGGTGTACGCGGGATGCAGTGGAAGAGGTCGTGTACGTACATGGGATGGAAGTATAAAAGGGTGCGTATAGTTGGAAAAGCCATGAAATCTTGAGTTGTTGAGGGTGTCGGGTTCTCAGAGTATGAAAGCAAGTTCCCAGGGAGGTCTACAGTGATCAGGTACAACAAATCTATCTACAGGTTCAAAAGGTATGTCATATTCTTATGTGTATGATTTTGTTGTCTACATGAGATATGGTTATGAGAGTTTGAGGATTTTTCCTAGAGTGGCTATTGGTTGTATGACACTTATTGTATGATCTAGATCTATAGAAATACAACACCGGTATGTTTGGTATTCATCATTGTTACATCTTGATAAGGTTGAGTGTTGAGGTATATTTTGTATTACTTGGTACATGGTCGATGGTTTTGGTTGTGAAGTGGTTGTGAAGTTGTTTATGTAGTGTGAATCTACATATCAATGAGGGTTTGATGTCTAGTCCATGTGAGGGTTATTACACTTGATCATGATTGTATACACATATATGTCACATTCCTAGAGAGAATAGATGCACTTGGTTAAGGGATATGTATGATGATGTATGGATAGGGAACAACTATAGATTGGACACAATGACAGGTTGCAGGTTTATGTGACAGAGGCAACAGAGTGTCTGAGTTTCAGAAAAGGTGAAAACCTTATCTTTCTAAAGGTGTACATAGGATGCAGTATAAACATGCCACAAACATACACAAGATGTGTTAACACTGAGTGAATTGTTGGGATGAAGAAACAATATACAAAGGTAACCTACAAACCAACTTTAAGACTGGAAACTAGCCTTTCCAACCTAGAGAAGGCTCTCTCTAAGACTTGATCTCTGAATGACAAATTTATTTTGAACTGATGGCTAGATTTAGATGTCTGAGATAGTTTTTTCAAGGTTTGATGGCAAAGAGGTGTAGTATCTCTAGGACTATGGAGTCAACCCCTGAAAACAAAGAAAACAAAGCTTGGTAGGTAGAACTCCTCAGAGTAACAAAGGCTAAACAAGGTGATGAACTTCAGTTTTGAGTTTGATTATGTAGGGTGAAAGAAGAACATAAACACATAACATAATTAGAGCATCATAAAGGATGAATTCTGACCTTAGTTAGGAAGATAAACAAAATTTAAATCAGTTAATTCTAGATCACCATTAGATGAATTCTAGACCTTTAATTTTCCAATTTAAAGAGAAGAAAAGTGCAGATGAAAAGTAAGTACACAAGGAATACATACAAAGAAGAGTACAATCTTCAGATCACCACCATTAGAATTTTTCATAAGGAATTCAAGACTTCTGCATTTGTATTTCTATTAGATTTAGAAAATTACATTGAAGATCAAAATGCCTATACTTCTGCCCGCTCCTCTTTACATCAAAATAGTCAACATATATAAAAAGATAAGGCTACACTTAGATGCTAGGGGTCGAACTACTACATCCAAGAGTTATGGATACAGTTTCTTTCAAAGAGAACAACAACCTATACAAGATTTACCCAAAATAGAAAACCCTATTTTTCAATCATAACATAACCAAAATATCATTTACAATCATAGATCCTTGAGAAAAATTCGACCATGTGGTTGTGATGAGTCATCATGTGCACTGCTAGACAACCCTGTCACCCTTGCGTACCGAATTATTGTTACTTCTGTGCAAGTGCTGGCTACAACATTTGCGTAGCGACTTTGCATAGCGAATCTTCATGCTGAGGTTGCTTGTGCGAATCCAGGTGGCAGCAAAGGATGGGAACATTCAAATTGTCCTTAGCTTCTTTATTTAATTTCACTTGTATCCGTAAGGTCTTGTTTGTCTTTCTCAATGGCAATTTTTGTCTCTTTAAATTTCTCACTTGCCTCAACAAAGATGCATTCCTTTTTAATTTTGACTGAGCATTAGAAATGATTGCGCATGCATTTTCTATGGCTGGTCTGCATTCCTTGTAATGTTTCATGATCCCTTCCTCTGATATTATCTTTTCTTTCCTGAGCTTGATGATTTGGTCTTGAGCTTCTTTTAGCTACTTATTTAGCCATTTTATGTTCTTTTCTCCTTCTGTGGATGAAGTAGGATATTTATGACTTTCTTTACTCTGTGGTGTTTGTGCTTCAATAGTCTTTTCTGTTAGTTTTTTTTTTTCAATTCTTTGTTCTCTTGGTAGAGTTGGGCTATAATATGTTGAGATTTTTTGAGTTGCTGCTGCATCTCTTTGACATCTGCATCTTTCTCCCCTAGTTTCACTTGCTCTTCACCAATCTCTTGGGTTGCAAATTCAACAAACTCTATCTAAACTATGGGTATGGGAAACCTCCTAGCAGATGACCTGGTAAGTGGTTTACTAGGAGCCTGTGTCTCCTTGGGTTCATCAGTGAATTGTAATTTTCTTATTTTCTTCAAGACTGGTTGAGTGAGTGCTGGATTCTCAATCTCTTTTCCTTTTCCCCTTTCAACAACACCTCCTCCTTTTTCCCCTGAACTATGAGATGATGATTTCTCAACAGACAAGGGAGTATATCCTTTAGGATATAGGGAAATGTTTGCTGAGGTCAAGAAGGAATCCCAGTCCCTGTTTAATTTTGCAATCTCTTCAACCACCAACAACTTCACCAAGGAAAAATGGAATATGCTACTCTTTGGCTGGTCAGCTCTGGCTTGGACTCTATCTGCCATTTTTTCCAGGCTTCAATATAGGTAGAAGGGTAAGTTTAGGGGGATTTTCCCTGTGAAATTCATCGAGAGCCTAATGTGGTATTGATACACCTTATCAAACCTACCCTCACAAGTAAGGTATTTGCGGATTACCCTCAAAAGCTTCTCATAAGGTTCCAAAAAATATTCCCTAGAATGGTGGCACCAATATTCTTATTTCTGTATTCAGGTTTGAGAAAATCAATATAAAATGAAGGATCTAAGGGCATACCTTTAAACCACTTCTCTCCTTGCACAGGAATCTCTGTAGCAGCTGATATGGTCTCCTCTGACACTGGAAAAGTGATCCCTGCAATGGTTGTGCTGACACCATTAAAGTTTAGGGAAAACTGCTTGGTTAGTTGCAAATTATACCCCTAAACCTTTTCACAGAATCTCATGCATCCAACTTGTTCAAAGGACACCCTGATCGCTAGGTCCGCGTTTACCAAATTTAAACTCTGTGGCTCAAACCTCACGATTTCCCCACTTCTTACATTCTTTCTTTTTCGTTGTGGAGTTGTCATGATACTGATATATGTCAACCCTGTGTGAACTGCAGGTGTGCAACAATAGCTTGTAATAACCCCCATGCAACGAAAATGGGAACAATAACCTCTGCAAAACAAATGAGAGCAATATCCTCTACACAACAAATGAGAATAGTGACTTTTGCACGGTGCACAACAACACGTAGGAATATAAAATTTTGCACAGTAAACAAATTAGTAACATGAAACTCGACGCAACAACAAGTAGCACCAAAAAATTCTTCTTAGCAAACAAATCAACAACATGAAACTTGGCACGGCAACAAACAACAACAGGAAACTCGACGCAACAACAATGATGGAAATAGTTTATCTCAAATGATGTAAAACTAGTTATGTGAAAAGCAAATTAATTTCAGAGGATAAATTGCAATGGGCTCTAAGAAATGCTCTTGAACAGTGATTGAAACAAATGGAGAATGCGAAACAAAAAACATAGTGAAAGGTTTACATAGCGACTGGAAACACACAACATTTGCGTAGCGACTGGAGTTTGCGTAGAAGAGAGCTTTGGAGCTTGTTGGAGAGGATATGGATGATGCATAGGTCTTGAAGGTGATGGAGAAAAACAAAAGGTGGTCAGTATTTATGCTCGAATGGATAATGGAATTTTTTTTGAGAAGGGAAGTGGTTATCCATAGTGACAAGACGTTTCAAGGAAAGTTAAGGATTTGTGCAATGAACTTGTGCAACGGGTACACTTTTGAAGTTTGGAACGGTACAAATGAGATGGAGTTTCATGATTGTTCCTTCTCTAACCTCATGAAAGGTGATGATGAACCATAATACCTTTTGACATGACATTCACCCTAACTTATGATTCGACCTTCGCACATAATTTCCCACTTTTGAATGTGATTCAAGACTTAGGAAAGTGGACCATTACAAATTGAACATAATGCAATTTACACTCTTTACTCTTTGCCTTTTATGATGGTGTTTTATGAAAAATACAATACACCCTTTAAAACAACTTATGTCTAGACCCCTTACTGACATTTCAAGTCATTCTTTATTTGATTACTGTCCTCATAAACCTTGACACACCAACTATGACTCATCTAGGAATGCCTTGATTTTCCCAAGATCATAGCATGAATTTGAAAACTTTGGACAAACCTTTAACTCTAGATATAAAAATCATGGTGCTAACAACTACCTCCAATGGGGATGCTATCCTCCCAGTGAGGTAGCAAAGAAAAGTAGACCAAGTGCCTGACCATTGGGATTTATTCGACTCAAAAGACTCTAAACTGACAAACATACTTATTTACAAGACTTTCTTGACACAACTTTAACTAAACTCAGCATAAACTTAGGGCCTTCACATCGGTCTTCAATTTTCTACTGATGATTGAGTTCAAATGATTCATCTGGAATTAAAAAGGCTATTTACAATGAAATGGAAAGACTATTTTTTTTTTTAAGAAAGATAGTGTTTGCGAAACCTGCCATTCACAGGTCCTCCACCAATGATATCTCCATTGAGCTCCTGTAGCAAATATGCATTGTTCCATGGTATGCAACAATCCTAAATGGTCCCAACCAAAGATGGTCAAACTTCCCATGCTTCCCTCTGTCTTCATTGCTTGCATCCCACTTCAGTACCAAATCATCCACCTTGAAATCATCTTCCTTAGTATTCTTTTCAAAGGCTCTTTTTATTTTATCTTGGTGCAGTTGTGAGTTGTTGAAGACATGTTCTATCATTTGCTGCACATGGATTAATTGGTTTATCCTCCTTTGAGCATCATTTGGTTTAGCTTCCTTTTCTTGCAACAACCTCATCACTAGCAATCCTAATGAGGTAGGAAAAACTGCTTCTGTACCATATACAATCTGAAAGGGTGATGTAGCAATAAACCTTTTGGTGGTATTCTATAATCCCATAGTGCATAGATAATATTTTTGTGCCAAGCTTTCTTGTTTTCCTACAGAAGCTTCTTAATAATTCTGTTCAAGATTTTGTTGGATGACTCAACCAACCCATTACCCTGTGGGTAATAAGATGTGGAATGGCCAAGAGTTATATTATATTCATTGCAAAATTTATTCATTCTCTTGGACTTGAATGGTGCTGCATTGTCAGTAATGATCTTGAATGGACAACCAAATCTAGACATAATATTGCTTTCTAAAAATTGAATGATAAAAATATTTTTGACGCTTAAAATCGCAACGATGAATAATGCCCGCAAATGATTGCTAAGCTCTATTATTTATTATAATAATAATAATTAACTAGTAGGTGGGACCCCCTTGTAGACTAGTGGTGCTATGATGGATGTGTTACACTTATATGTTTGATTCTTTGATAATGATGCCTACATAGTCTTCTACAATTGATGATGCAAGTCTTGGTTTCATTTGTTATGACAACATGGTTGGTTGATGTATTATTGCTAAATGATGTTGATGGTCACTCACAATACAGGGCAATTCTATGGATATAAGGATTATTTTGTTTTATAGGTGTTATGTTATGCATTAAACATTGATTAATGACCTTATACATGATTTTATGAAAAAGGATAATATGATGATATGGGAGCTCGAACAAAACAAAAAGGAAAAAAATCTATGGATAAGTCGTACGGTTATTGCAAAATAGATTATATACAAACCTTAAGGTATATGGATTGACACAAAAGAAGGTGTATAACCTTACTGCTATACTTAAGCCCTTGATTAAAGGATTTTTGTGAGGCATATATGGTAACGTTATTCATATGGTTATTGTTAAATATTTTTGACACGACTTGGGGTGGCACACTATGCAATGGACATAGAATTGGTTATAGAAATGGATATGTGTCTGGATTAATGGTTGATGTTATGGTATGGGTTGGCTCGTACATTGATTTGAATAGGGTTGAGGGAGGAAGCAACGTGCATTTACTTCAAGTCACTCCAAACCACCCTCGAGGTCATCACCCTAGCCATAGTTGCATTTGGCTCTAGTGGTTGTGGAGGCTCCGAGATTTCAGGTTTTGAAATGAAAAACACAGTTCAACTCTTCCCTCAAAGCGATTTTCCAGGTATGACTCCTTTACTTTCCATCCATGATGGTCCCTCTGTATTATGAATTTATTTGTTGGCTCATGATTGCAATAGGTCTATGTTTTTATTGAGTTCTGACTATGTATCAGTGTCATTCTTATAGTTTCTTCTATGAATACTCTGGAATGTTGGCATTTTAAAAGAAAGGAATGGATTTTATTTCTTGTGAAGCATGTGCTTTGGTTATTGGTTTAAAACATGTTGGTCAACTTGGGGTTTTACTCTGGTTCTCTGTGGAAAATTATGATAATGGTGTATCATGCTCTGAGTTTTTATTGCTCGTGTTTTTACAACAGTCTTGGTATGAATTCGTTGTCACTCCTTTTTGTTTCGGTCGTTGTTATGATTCATTTCTCCAGGTTGTAATGCAACTGTTGAGAGTTGCACTGTTCTTGCTTTGTTTGGCTGAGCTTTGAGCTATCGCTTGTTAAACATTTTACCTCACTATCACTATTGCCAAAAGTGTTTCACATTCGAATATTTGTATCGCCCAAAACTTTGAATGCAAGTCTGTGTATGTGTTGGGTGGCCACGGGTCGTGCTCAAGAATTCTTCCATAGTTTTTTAAGCATTCGGGTCTCTCATCTCTGTTGTAGTGGCTGACTGATATGTTGGTAACCTTCACTGTCAAGATTCTTTTTGAAGGTTATAAATTTCTGTGGCAAGGGCATGGGCTCTCAGTTTCTGCAAAATATTACTCCTTGATTACTTCTCTGTGACAACTTGTTAAAAAAGGGGCACATGCTCTTTGTGTTTTCGTGGAGTCTTCCTTGATTAAGACAACTCTCGTTACCTCTTTGCAATAAAGTTTTAAAAGAGCACATAATTTCTGTGTCTCAGAGACTATCTCACATGGTCAAGATTTTTCTCTTAAGTCCATTACTGTGTTAAACCCTAGCCCGATCATGGTCTCGTCAAAGTTTAAAAGATGTCTGTGTGTGCTTGGTTTGTTGAGCACAACTTGTTTTCGGTCTATCGAGCACAAATTGGTTCTATTGAGCTCGACTTGTTTCTGTTTCTCCTTGGGCATTATATGACTCTGTCTTTTATTGGGCATTTCTTTTAAAGGGTAGTCTGTACATGTTTGATGTACACAAATCTCAGGCTTAAAGTTACATGTTTTTTTGGTTAAATGCTATTGTCGAGTCATGATTTGTGTTGATTAAACACCTGTGTGTGATTGAATCAGGCCCCGATTATGAGTTGATGACAATGGGTTGTGTTAAGCAGTGTTGGAAAAGTGAAAGTTGGAGGTCAATACCAGTCTTATTTTTATTCGATTTTAAGAAATGAAGATTGGATATGGATGTTTGAAATCACTGTGCATATTATATTTTGTTTTAAAAAGGAAATATATTTAGCATTGGAATATAAAGCACTGTGGCTCGAATGGTTATGATGTTATTGTGAAGTTGGCAATGATGATGTTGCATAAATATTATATAAGATGCAAATATTGATAAAATTGAATAATTCTGGGCAATTGAATTGTCTTTCATTTGAAGTTAGCAAACTTTTTGTCTACAATTAAGGGACAATTAAATGATTTTGGTTTTAAAAGTGGATGCTTATTGGATTGTGATCTGAACAGAGTTATGGTTGTTGTTTGATTTAATTTATTTTTGTATGACCAATATCCAGATTATTCCCTCTCATACTATCACTTTTTAGCTCATTATAACCCCCTCACGATCCCAATTTCATTTTACATGCCCTGTTCTATAAAATAAATTAAACACTATGTATGGAAGTGGTAAAGATATGAAAAAAAAAAGGCGGCAACTGATATATTTTGGTATTTATTGCACAGTCAGTTATTTAATGAATTGTTGAGCAGTACTCATATATATATATATATATATATATATATATATATATGGTTTTTTGTAAGTTAGATTTGTATAAAAGGCCTTCAAAAAGCAGAAATTACAGTATCACCATTTGTTCCTGACTGTAGAAACTGAACTGCCCTGAAGGGAAACTAGTTCAACCAGCCAGTCAAAATAAATCCCATTGTCTTAAGATGCCAGTCATAGAGATTATAGTGACTAAATATAAAAATTCCAGTCCCCTGTGGGAGACCGAATCGATCTGTTGACTAACCTTGACATAAAATCAACATACAAAATATGACCATAGACCCTATGAGGCAAAATAAAAGTCAGACACCCTGCTAACCATGCATGGAGACTCCTGTGCAAGTCATGTGGTGGGCTTGTAGTGTGGCCACATGCCCATGGAGGTGGCATTGGTCGTTGGGTCC
>SNQJ01S0148333.1:21918-45511 GCA_010110895.2 Picea sitchensis | reverse complement strand
CAACAACTCCATTTTATTGTGGAGTCCTTGGAATTGTGTACTCTCTTTGATTCCATGTTTATCACAAACTCTTTGAAGTTCCATGAGATAAAATATCCTCCTCTATCAAACCCTACTGCCTTCAATCTTTTTCCTATTTGATTCTCGTCAGAGCCTTAAACACTTTGAAATTTTTCAAATGCTTCATATCTTTCCTCCAAAAGGCACCCCATGTTAGTATAGAATAATCATCAATAATCAACATAAAATAATTTCTTCCTTTATTCCCCACCTTCTTTCGTTGATTGTCCACATAGATCCATATTTACTAACTAGAGATGTTTTTCTGTTGAAGGAAATTTTATAGATTTGAACCGAAAAGTAGTAAGTTTTCCTATATGGCATGGTTTATAAACATAATCATATGGATTTGATATCTTGGAAGATCCTTTACTGCCCCACTACTTTTGAGCTTGATTATATGATCAAAATTTAAGTGTCCAAGTCTCATGCCATAGCCAACTTTCATTATAATTCCTTCTTGGCAATATTCTTTATTTTTCTCTTTAACACATAGACATTGTTTTCTCTGCTCTTATCCTTTGCAACTAGTCGGCCCTAAATTCACGCATTTTATTCTACAATCTTTAGAGGTAAACAAAAACTTCACATCCTCGGCCACGTAATTTGACTCCAACGACACTAAGAAGATTATGTTTCAGACCTTCTACAAACAACACATCTTGAGATTTCCTTGCCATTACTCAAACTTACCATTCCCTTACCTTTTATTTTCCCGGCATCATGTCCAAAAGTTACATTCCCTAATTTTATTTCACTTAGAGTTAGAAAATTACTTTTGTCTCCAGTCATATGTTTCTAACATCCACTGCCAATATACTAGGGATTATTTTTTTCTTTGGGTTGATAACACTAGTCTACACTTGTCATCTTCTTTCTTCCAAATCTTGAAATTTTCAGCAATAGTATGATTCTAATTTAATTTAAAAATTCCTGAAGCGACAATCTACAACTTTATATCCAAAATTATGACGTGTGATGTAACATTCGTTCACTAAATAGAAGATCATAGCTATTATTATGCTCATAACTATTGTTATGCTTAACTTGTGTCCTTTTCCCAAAACGCATCACATGATTTATAGTCTAAGGTTGTTTGTTGCTTCGTTGTCTCGGGATCTTTGTTGTGGAAGATGGCTATTCATTGAATATCTTGATTGTTCATATCTAAATCTTTAAAGAACATTTTATAGCTTTTTGACCAAAATTAGAGAAGAAAACACAATAACCATAGAAAAATCTGTGTACCTTGAAAAAGTTTGTCTTCTTGAGGAGGTTGATTTCTTTCATGCCCATAATCTCTCCGATCTACATATTTGGTTTTGGTACTTTTTATTCATTCCTTCTTGGTGGTTTAATTTCTTTCTTTCTACAGAAGGATTGTTGTCAATGTTTGAGGATTTGGCAAACTTGATAGGTTATGTATTACCTACGATCACTACTGATCCTTCTTCATACCCCAAGCCAGCCTTTCAACTTTGGGTTTCTTTGTTGATTTTAGAATGCAGGTTAATCCTTCCAGGTTTTAATATTTGGTATATTTTGGTGATACAATCCCTAAAAATTTTACTTCTTTTCTGGCTTTTACTATCTCTTCTTCTAAGGCTCGCCAGACTCTCGCTTCTCTAACAACTCGTTGTTTCAAGATGTCTTTTTTTTTTTCCTCTTCTAACTCCACCTCTTTAGTAGAGAGAAAAGTTTTCATCAGGCTTTTCACTATTCATTTTAAACTCCTTCAACAACTATTTTTGTTTTCTCTTCTCTTAAGGACTGAAGTCTCCGCACACTTCTTCCAGCACTGACACTCCACCTTCCATATCCACCACGCCATCATCCATTTCATCTCTTGTGTGTTCATCATAAAGATCTCCCATAGCTATAAGCATAAAATCATTCACCTTTGTTTTCACATGATGAATCACCATCTATGTCTTCTGAGGAATTTCCATTGGCTATTTGCACACAAACTTTTCTTTTACTATATTTATTGAATTTGTACTTTTCATCATCAGAGTTCTGGTCCTTTTTTTGATGGGGACACTTATATGCAAAATGACCTATCTTACCACGCTAAAACATTTGAAGGGAAGCTTGCCCTGATATTTTCCTCATCCTTTCTTTTACCTTCTCACAAATTTTACCTCAACATCATCTAATTGGAATAGTATTCTTGTCTATTTTAAGAGATGTTTCTCTAGTAATGGTTTTATCTTTGTTGATTCTCATTTGATATGCAATTAGAGTTCCTAGAGTTGATCAATGGACGAGTTTTTAAGATCATTTAGTTCTTTCTTCTATTGCATAGACTTTGGATTAAATTTATCAAGCAAAGATCTTAAAATCTTCTCGAACTAAAAATTGACTTCTTCAATCTTCTCACCACACGCTTCATGGTATCTTCACAAGTTCTTCAACTCTTTAAAAAATACTTGCTAACCTGCGGTTGGCCCTTTCATTCACTCTTAGTTGTTCAAACTTCAACCTAAAATGTTTTGAAGTTCGCATCTTTTACTTCTCATTTCCTTCGTAACTGTTAATAAGTTTATACCATATTTCTTTGGCAGCTTGAAGATGCATCACCTTTTCTAACTCATCTTCTGCAAGTCCATCAAGATAGTATCTTCATTCCCTATCACAAAGATAAATTCTAACTTATCATCCTTGGAAGCTAGCACAACAGCTTTAGGTATCCAGACTCTACTACATCCAAAACATCAACACCTAAGGCAATAGGGTATGTTCTCATTCTAACCTTCCAAAAGCAAAAAATTTGTTCCATCAAATAGAGGAGGCTTAGTGGCTGAAGTCCCTTCACATGACTTGTCATGTTTAATCTTACGGATCTACCTTTAGATAAAAGGGAACTCTCATACCAATTGCTGAAATTACTAAGGCAAATGAGAGGGGTGAATTAGTTGTTATCGGTGTTTAAAACAATATTAAGTCTATTAAGCCATTTTTAATCTTTCATCAAGTGACCATCAATATTATACATAATATGAACAACATAAATAATGAGCATCAATCACGCATAAGATATACACATAGACATTTTTCACGAGGGAAACCCATAAAGGGAGAAAACGCTTCTTCTTCAAAATGATAGCCTTTGCCTTTACACATCATCTATGTTTGAGCACTAACCCAAAGCAGAGGTAGTAGCCTCACTTTGTTTTACAAGCTCCAACTCATTGAGAGAATCAATTCTCCGGTTTCTCTAGCACCGACTAGAAGGAAGCACCAACTCCCCCGAGTGTTCCAAATATTCCAACGGGATGGAAGCACCTACTTCCACTTCTATACAAGAACCAATTTGTTTGAGAGCACCAACTCTCCGTTTCTCTTAGCCTCCACTAGAAGGAAGAACCAACTCCCCGAATATCTTCTAGTAACCGGACCGGATGGAAGCACCTCCACTTCCACCTTCTATACAAGCACCACCTGCATATAGAAAAAACTCTATGTTTTCCCAAGCACCACCCTCGCACCCCTGCTTAGCCACAACTAGATGGAAGTTACAACTCCAATATTCAAGCACCAACTTGAATATCGGAGGACCACAATCCTCCCTAGCACCACCCTACCTCCCCTCGATTATAAATAAATGATTGAATAACCAACAAATAGATAAATCGATTTCTACCACTTTTCTTTGTTCCCCAGAATCGGGTTTGCTTCTAACCGTTTCACAGAATTCTCCTCTCATCAAGATGTTCTCGCACTCGCTTTGTTTTTGTCTATTCCTCTTTGTTACTTCATCTCTCGAAGTTTTATCTCTTCATTAATCAAGCAAGATATTGCTCTGCCTTCACACCGCAGGTATACTGTAATTCTCCTTTCTTTACGCCAACCTATTTTCATTCAGAATGACCAACCACACAAAGTCACTGCATGTTTCTTTTAAACTGTACTACCCCTTCAGTTACCCCTAAAATCCATAGAACAACGCTTCAAGAATCAAATGCTAATCGATCAAGAATCATGAATTTGTTTTGCTAACTGAATCATAACCGAACAATTAATCATGAAGAGTAACAATATCCCTTCCTCGGACATATTTCCAAGTATCCAACACCGCTGGATTACAAGCACAAGGTCTCACATTTATTTTTCCATTTTTCATTTCAGCATTTCGACAATCCCGTGGTGAAGAGTCTTGACTTTTCATGTTACTTTATCGGTTTAAAAGGATCTTTAGCTTGCGCTAGCCCTCCTCTACATGACCACCGACGACGCATCACAACCTACACCCGTGTAAGGTGTTGTGATTTCGTATTTCATGATTTCGCGATGTCACAAATTCCTCATATGAGGCATATCGATTTTCCAAGTCGCGATCTTTGAAATGAAGTTTAGTTGTTAACGCCTCTCAACAATGTGACCACAACCCATGACCACTCACTAATCATTTGAGCGCCATTTTCATATCAACGGTCCACAATCCATGGTGATCAAAAGGCTCTCCTCCACCCTCGTACTTGAGCCTTTGAGACTTTGAAGCTGAAACTCCCAAAAAATGAACTCATGAAGTGATTTCATTCTTGCGTCACTCAATGAAATGTCAAGAATTATGATTTCCAATGGCCTAAAAAGATGAAACAATTTGACACTTGTCCTTATATGATTGTGCCATGTGTCCTTTCTCGACATAGGTCGCGCTTAATTTTGCCGATATGACCGGGCCACATTCACCTCGGGTCTCATCTGGTCTAGATTTCTCCTTGATCCAATGACTAGGATTATTTCACACGACGGCATTGTGAGCTTTATGCCAGGGAACCCTGCCTTTGACTTTCCATTCAACGAAAATGACAATCTTTCGCCATACGTCCCATGGACCCAACAAAATTCAAATAATATTATCAAGGATTTCAAAACTTCACCTGCCTCTTCGCACCGCTTTCGGAATTTCGGGTTCGCTACTTCAAAGGTTAAAGTTCCTTTGATATTTGATCTCCCGGTATGGGAAACTCTGAAATGGAGTCTTTGTTGGATGGATCTTTCGTGATTTAACATTTCATAATTCTTGTCGTGAGTTCCCTTGACAACTCTAACTCTTGGTATCCTAAACTCCAAAATGGAGATTAAGTCGGGGCTTTACATTTCGTGATTTCATCATTCTTGCCATGAGTTTCTTCCTTGACTCCTCCAACTCCCCGACATCCCAAACTCGAAATGGAGTTTACGCTCGGGATCTGCCATGCAATCATCGCTTTCCTACCGGTTCAAGCTACACTTTCCCTTGTTCATCATCGTCGGGTTAAGATTACCATCAATGACAAACAAATACTTTTACTGTCCGCCTGTAATAAATATGCCAACAAATACTACATGCATTGAAGAAATGGTGTCCTTACCTAATAGGTAGGCACCCCAAGGTAAAATAGATCATGATAGTCTTTAAATAATACTTCTTGGAACAAAGACTATCTTCAAGAACAACAAAATGGTAACCAAGACATGGTTATGAACAAATTTGAAATCATCTATAAAAAGGGAAGCAAAATGTTGTGGTAGATGTACTCTCAAGGAAGGATGAAGATGTTGAGGTCTTTCTTATGTTATCTCAATCATCCAACCGATTGGATAATAGAAGCAAGGGATGAATGGAAGAATGACTTAAAAGTGTGGACTCTCATTTAAAGGTTGTAGCGTGATTCCAAAGACATCGCATACATTTACATGGAAAATGATTCACTATGGTACAAATATCGCTATATTTATGTAACAAATCCCAACTCAAACAAAAAGTACTATTGGAATTGCACTCTCCAGTAGGAGGAACTCGTGATTTTAAACCTACCATAGGGTCAAGAAGGAATTTTTTGGGATGGGCTTAAAAATGATACTAAAGGTTTGTGGCGTAATGTTTGGTTTTCCAACAAAATATGGAAACAATTAAGACCACTGTGTCTTTACAACCATTAGCCATCCCAAGTCAACATTGGGAGGAGGTTTCCATGATTTCATCACGTGGTTACTGAAGTCCTAAGGAAAGAGTGTCATCATGGTGGATTGTTGATAGATTCATCTCAAGTATGCACACTTTTGTGCACTCTCATCCCTTCAAAGCTAGTACAGCTTGCACCACATTCATGGAGACAAGCTCAAAAGCTGTGACTGCGTTCAAAGATTATTGTAAGTGATGTAGATCCCATCTTCAATCGGACATTTTAGCACATTAATTATTTTCTTTGTTTGGGTACTAATTGGCTCATAGCTCATCCTATCATCCCCAATATGATGGACAAACCAATATAGTGAACAAATGTTTATAAGGCTACCGCTGTTTCGCCTTCTAATAAACAAACAAAATGTTGCAAATGGTTACCCTCCTTGGCAAATGGTGTTAACACTTCCTTTAATAATTTAACAAAATGACACCATTTATGGCACTCTATGGATACCACCCTCCTTCCATCACTTCTTCTCTAAAATAAAAATCTAAGGTCTGCTGAAAGATCACATGAAGCATCAACAACAAGTTCTCCAAATATTAAAGGACAACTCCGACCACAAGTTACAAAATCATATGAAACAACAAGCGATCAACATCATAGTGAAAGAAGTTTTGATGTAGGGATTGGGTGTTTTTAAGTATCACAACCATACAAATCGATGTCCCTCAAGCAAGCTAAGAAGGATAATAAATTATCACCAAAGTACTAAGGGTTCTTATAATGGTAAGCAAAAGATTGGTACTATGGCATACAAATTGATTTTCCTACATCTTCATGAGAGTACACCCGGCTTCATGTTTCATGTTAAAAGAAGGTTATAGGTGACAAGATCCCGCCCAAAACCCATTATTTTAACTTGACGAGGAAGGAAAATCATATTTGATCCCGGGTCATCACGTATACACAATAATTCTTCAACCGAGGAATAGATCCATTTAAGAGTATCTCATTAAAATGGAGGAAACTATCTATTGAAGATTCCAATTTGGGAAGATGAGTCTTTTATACGTAATCATCCAGAGCTACTCAAGCTGCCATATGACAACACTGTCCTCAAGGGAGGGTACGTTAAGCCCTAAATAGTGGTGCATTACCCCTTAATTAGCGATATATTAGTAACGTTATTTTATTTATGTCGGCTTTAGTCCATTAGTTGTAATTATACCTCCTAGTCTCCTATATTACACCCAAGGAGCATTTTCATTTTGAATCATCTTGTAATTGTACATTTATGTGGGCATAAGGAGGTTGCCCCCTCGAAGAGGCTTATTATCTGAGTTTCTCTCTTTTTCAAGGCGTTGAGTACTTATTCCGAGGTTTTTCTATGCTATATTGATATTTGGTTCTTAACAGTATTGCAGGGTACAAAAAATCATACGAGATACTTCAAGGATATAGTTGGATACTCTTTACTTGAGCGATACTACTTTGATATGGTGGGAGAGTAAGACATAAGCTGATCTTATTCAACATGGTAAAATAATTTCTTCGTGGATTGAATTTTTTGTTGTGTTAAGAAAGTAATTTTATCCATTAGCGTATATGAAAACATCAATGATTGCTTAACAACATCTAAGGAAAGGAAAATGGAAAAATGTTCAAGCTTAAACACATGAATTTAAGAGGAAGGCATTGTCTTTGGGAATTCCATTACATACTCTTGAGACTCTTCTAAAGTACATTGGTGGATTTCATTCCTATCTTTGACACATGGTATTGATGTTTAATCATACTAATATTGACGAAGTATCAGTACAAGCTAATCATCTCGAATACAACAAAGGAAAACATGTTATTGAGGATTTGTCAGAGGAGCCACATGAATTTGAGGAGAATTCAAAGGAAAAAGGGAAGAGTAAGAAGAAAACTACAATGGAGAAGGATGAAGAGAAGAAGCCTACATGTTTTCACTGTGAGAAGAAAGGACATGATGAGAAGCATTGTTGGAAATTGCATCCAGAATTGAAACCGAAGTGGGCTCAACATAGAAATGGTAAAAACAAGACCACAATCATGGTGCAGGATCTTGGATGAAATTTTAAGGATGAAAATAAGGTTACAACTATGGGAATCAAAGGTAAATATTATGTTGCAAGTTTCAATTTGTGTACTTCATTGGAAAAGTCTAATGTAATTCTTGATGGAAGGAAAATAAATGACATGTTTCATTTACAAGTTATTTCAAAGCACACTAAGATTGATACACATGTTGATAGTGAATCACAAGTGAATCTTATTTCAGATCAAGTTGTTTAGAATTTTGAATTAGAAACTAGGCCTCATTTGAGACCGTATCATTTAGGTTGGATTTGTGATACTGTTGAGGTACATGTAACTAAGCAATGCAAGTTACGATTTTCAATCACATCTGGTTTCATTGATAAGGTAGAGTTTTTTTTTGTTTGTTAGTTTGTTCGTGACCTGTGGAACTAGAATGTGTCTTAGAAACCACTACCCAGGGGAATGTAAGCCATCAAAATCACCCAGGGATCACACCCGACTTGAGTCACACCAACCCTTAACATGGCTGGATTTTTTGTCTCCGCAGGTTTCGAACTGGTGACTTTAACATCACAGAGGGCCTTAACAACACACTCCATCACCAACTGTCCTACACCTAGGGGACATTGATGAGGTAGAGTTAGTCATGGTTCCACTTGACAGTTGCAGGATGGTTTTTGGAAGTCCATACTTGTATGGTATGGAGGAAATTTTATATAGGTAACAAAACATGTATCATATTCTCATGGATGGGATTGAGTTCATTGTGAGAGATCATCAAATAAATATGAATTTGACAGTTTTCACTACAAGGCACATGCTATTTAATACTAGTATCCAAGATCCATATTTATAGTGTACGGTTGAAAGAAGAAAAGGTCCTTTGATTGATGTTGGTCCTGTTAAGAAGGGAAAACATGTTGATTGTTCATTCTCTTTCACATATTTATATTTTGTTTTGTTGTTCAATTTATTACTAATAAGTGGAATATGGTTGGATATTGCAACAGTGAATGAAAGATTTTGAGATTTTAAAGGGATGGTTAACTTGGTCAGAAATGTTGTTTCATTCTTCGTTATCATTATGGTGACTCAGGTGCTCATTATCCAAGAAATAAGGATAGATGATACTGGACAAGTGAGGTGAAAGCATTCTCACTTTATTTCTAAATAATCCATACTTTAGGAGGTCCAAAATTTCTTCAGTGGGGAGGTGTGATCTAGGAGGATCCATGAATGCTCAGAGAGGTCCAAGAGGATCGATAAATTTTCAAAATTTGAATTTCTCAAATTCTCTTGCAAAATAATTCATTTCATAGAGCTTGACAATATCTTTCCAACAACGCAAAAATTTCCTCAAATGGAGTTCGTATGAAGACATTATGGTCATTCAAAGTTATGGTCAAAATTCAAAGAAGGCATGACACATGGCATGTCTATACAATTTGTACAACAAACAAATGATATCATGCTGATGTTAGCATGGTATCATGATAGGCTTCCATGTGTAACCCAAAAATTGAATTTTTGGGGGTCCATGTGGACCAATAAAAAAGTTCCACGTGGCAGGTTGTACTGATGATGTGGAATCCGTATGCTGACATGGAAGGTACAGGTGGAAAAAAAGTGGCAAATTCATACAGGTATAGGTGGAAGATGATGTGGCAGGATTTTGATCTAGATAGTGATTGTACATAGGTGGACCAATCAAAGAGTGCCATGTGGAACTCTCCTATTGGCCAATAATGGTTAAGGGAGAATAAAATTTGTTAGAGTTGAATGGAATAGAACCTGTGAACTCTAGGGGAGTTTTTGGAATATTCCAAAGTCTTAACTATATGCCTTCTACCATTTCACCACACATGCTTCTTATTACAAGTAACAAAAAATATTATATTTAAAGTATAACAATAAAGCCTGAGAATAAAAGGGGGTCGGTTAGGCTGACTTATCTTATAAAAACTCAACATTCGATCACTATTGAGGTCATGAAAATGCGTGGCAAAGAGAGGGCCTTCGTAAAATTTCATTCCAAGTTCATATTTGTGTCTTGTTTTGCGTGTAAGATGTGTTCCTATATTGTATTTGTCTTGTTTTCGTTCCATTGAACACTTTTTCCAAACATAGTCATGTTTATACTCAATTTTATCGATTTTTTGAGAGGATCGTGATGGTAATGTCATATTTGTATAAAAGTTTGGTATATAAAAGTATTAGTTCATATTGACAGGTATGAGACCCATAGTCTCGCTATACATGCAAAAAGGGCTTTATGGGCACTTGTTCAGAATACAATTGAGTTTATACTCATTCTTCTTAGAATTTCATGAGGATTTTAATGATGACCTCTATTTTTGGGTTGGAGTATCCAAATTGAAGGGTGTCTTCATAATTTGAAATTTGTAAATACCATTTCATTGTAATTTTTGGCATTTTGAGAATTAATAAGAGCGGTCTATTTCTCTCCAATTCGGAACTTATTATTTACACAAATTATATTCATAAATTAATGAAGTTTTATCGATAAATAAGCGTTTTCACATGATATTTTGCAAATAGTCAAGTCAATCTTCAATTTCCTGAATCTGGTCGGATGTTTGTATGTATTTATGAACTAATTTGACATCTAATATTTTTGGGCTAAATCGGTATCAAAGTTTGTTGATAATCCGGATCAAGTTGGTATCAAAACTCATTTAGTGTTTTCAGATCATGATGAGACCACCCAAAGATAACAATAATGAGCACCTACATGGCCAACTATCTGCATTAACTCAGAATATCTGAGAGTTATCCCTTCCTATAGCAGGTCGACCACATGTATGGTGTATCGACTTTTATAAAGAAGTTCATACAACAACTAAATGTCCAAGATTGAGGGGTGTAGAACCCTCTACTAACTCGATGGCACCTTCACTGATAGGACCATCAAGAGGAGATGTGCAAGTCATTGTTACCATGCCATTTCATGGACCTGTTCAATACCATGCTTTTCTAAATCATTAAGGAGACCAGAGAAATGAGTATCGCGAGATATAAAGAAGTCACAGACGCTCTCTTAGGCATTGCCCTATTCTACAAAAGTATACATGTACCCCAAATACTGTGTATTGTGAATTATGTGGCTCACCTACTCATACTACCAACCAATGTAGAGATTCATATGCTCTTGCAGAAACATTGGATCAATCCTGATTCTGATTCAATGTGACTCCTCAAGGGTTTTGAGGAGGACACAAAGGTGGACGGACTGGTGGAAGAGGCCTAGTTTATTGCTACAAATATTATGAGAAAGGGAATCTTGCAAGATATTTTCCACTTCCAAGAATACCATGGTGTGCACATTGTAGAAATAATACCCACACCATCGAGGATTTTCTGGATATGATTGCTAAATGGGAAGATAATGCTAGGAAAAGAGGATCTATTCTGATAGATTTTGAGCCCAAATCCACAACTGAGGGAAGGGAGTCCAATATCCAATATTAACGTTGTCACTAGAGGAGGAATCAAGACTGGTGTCGATATTGAAAGTCCTCATTAGACCAAGATCTAGAAGGTTGTACCTGAGAATATCAAATATGACCTTGTAAGGCAGAAGGAATTCTTTAAGAATGCAGTGGAAATGTTTAGACAAATGTCTAGTTTTGTAACACTCGAGGTTGCGGAACCAAGTTTAAAGAACAACCCCCACCAACCAAGAGTAAATGGAGAACCACTTGCTCAAATAGAGCCCTCGATAAGATCACAAAAGGATATTCATATTTGTTTACAACTATTTTATGACATATTGCATGATGACAAATTCATTGGGAAGTTGTGGAATACAATTAAGGTGGCCTTGAGAACTTAAGGAAACCAAGAATATTCTATTGTTGCTAACCTTCCAGAAAGGAATGAAAGTAGGATACAATGAAGAAAGAGGAGAAATGGAAGATAATTCATATTGAATACTCACATTGATGATTATGATATCAAGGATGTTATGTTGGACTTGGTCTCTAGTTTCAATATTTTTCCAAAGCAAAATTAGGAAGAGATGGGAAAACCCAAGCTAGTCTATTCTCCAATACATTTGTGGATGGTGAATCAATACTTCATTTACCCAGTAAGAAGGATGAAAAATGTCGATGTGGATTTGGCTAGCGTAAAACAATGGCAAACTTTGAGGTCATCGAAATAATGGGGGGGAGAATATCTGTTCCCATCTATATTATGTAGTGATTGGGCCTACATGAATTATGCTATAATAGATATTAAGAAAGAAAATATGACCTTTGAATCTAATGGCATAAAAGTGACTCATCCTCTAGATTCATATAAAGGCCTTAGGTATACCTACTCAATAGATGAGAATACAGAGCAAGATGTTCTGTATCAACTGTACACTATGACTGTGTTATAGCACAAATTGCCACACCTATGCATTTGTGACATGGCCTTACCATTTTCCCTAGCTTGCTAAGTAAAATCCAAGACTTTCATCATAAAGTCATTTAAAAAACTTGAAGTTTGTTGATATCCATGGGTTTCCTTTATGCAACACATGGATATCTATGCCTTTCAAGCTTGTAGCCCACAAATGACCTAAAAAATTATGAAAAATAAAATTTTTCCACAATTTCGGGTGGGTTTTTCAGTTGGGCTCATTTCCCAATGTCCCTGAGCCCTGTTGATGCTTGAATCCATCAGGACCAAAATAGAAACCTCATGAGGATGTGAATCCTTCTGCAATTTTATAGAGGTGGTACTCCTCTCTGTTTTATGATGTTCTTTGATACTCTAGATTTCCAAAATGATATAGGACTTTGAGAAAGTCCACTATTATACTCAAAGAAAGATAAAAGTTGTAGAAAAATAAAAAAAAATTATTTTAAAGAGAATTCACGAGAGTTGACCAAGAACCTCATACATCATAAATTTGAAAATATAAGTAAAATTTCCTCACATCCATCATAGAGAAAATAAAGATTTTTGATCACACATAGAAAACTAAAATAAGATGATCTATACGTATAAGAGAACTTTGATAGAGTAAACACATGTATATATCAAAGGAAGAAAATCATAGACCAATATAAAATATTTTTTACTCAAAACTTAGAGTTATAAAACACCGTAAAAACTGATCCCGACTTAGTTCTCTTGGGATTTCTGAAAAAAATATTAAGGTCTATTACAATGCTTTGAAATTAAAATGTGTTTTTCTAGAGGATTGGGATTAGGGCTCCCACAGACCATAAAAGTAAATATAAAAATGAAATATACTGTAGAGAGAAGAAGGTGGGAGGAGGAAGAGTAGCAAGACCTGGAAGGAAGACAAAAGGAAATTATCAGATTTCAGTTAGACCTTTCTAATCAAAGAAGCATAATAGCTAGATGAAAAACTGATAAGGAAAGAAAAATGTTATCAACATAAACTTACTATGATGGTATCTCTCATTTCTCACTTGCTTGTTTTTTTCCTTTTATTCTCCCCATTGACAGTTACAGTAACTATCTCAGCTATTGTTTCTTGGCCCTCTTTATTTAACTTATTGATTTCCTTCTTAAACCAATCCTGAATGTAAATCTTCATTGGTGCAACATTTATCTCATGTCTAATTTTGATATTAAACAATTCACCTTCTAAATATATTAGGTCATGAGAAATATTATGGATCGATTCCTCAATATCTTGATTTTTCATAGAACAATCGATAAGCTAGTTATCTATTTTTTCTTCACCATATTCAATTATGCCATTAAATTTCTCAGTCGATAATCTCTTTAGTATCTCCATGTGTTCATCAAATTGTTGCCTTGTCATAAACATTGAATTGAATATTAATTTAGGATCTTGCACCTCACCAGTGCTTCCTACTAAATCTATTTCTGTGAGCTTTCTGAATAATTCTTCTCTTTTTACTATAGCTTCATTGGATTCTTGGAAAATATTTCTCAAATTCTTAATCTTTTCTTTCCAACAAGAATTCAATTGTTTGATCCGAGTAGGAGAAGGCATACCTTATTCTCTCCTCTTTACTTCTTTCATGTTTGAAACTTTTATCCCGAAGGGTAAAACAAAATTTATGTAAAGTCCTTCTTCATTCTTAAAATAATCTTGGATATATTCATGAAATGCATGTGCTCTTGAACCAAAAGAGACAATATTTTTAGATACTTCTAAGGCCTCTTTTATCAATGACATTCTCTTTTTAATATTTTTCTCAACATAATTTCGAACCTTTGTAAGCAAACTTGATGATCCCTTTAACTTGATACCAAGTGTAGTTGGTTTTATCATTGTCAAAAGACTGGCCAAGATGGGAAGATGCATCAAGTCAATCTCCAATTATTTGATCTTTTTCCTTTAAGATGGAATTCTCAGCCTCTAAACCATCAATAGAGTCTTTAAGTGCAACCCTGATTCCCTTATGAATTTTGGAAATCTAGGACGGTCGCATATACTTAAGGTCGACCTCTGAGCGGGATTTCCCTTTCTTATTTTTCTAGTCAATTCTTTCCACAATCAACATTTTATATTCTCTTTAAAAACAACACTATGAAAAATGAAGGATTCTTCTTCATCAAAGGTTTCATTCCCGATAACTTCCAATATAGAATCTTCCTGAGCAACATGCTCCTCTTCTTCTATTGCAGGAAATATTTTTTCAATGTTTGCTTATAGTTCCATATATTCCAGGGAGAAGCTTTGGATATCATTTTCAATAATATTATTTTCTTCCTCTTACACTAGGGGATTTCTCTTCTTCCTCATGGGAACTTTATGTGAACTTTCAATTTTTCCAGAGGGAGGATTCTTGTCTTCCCCTCCACTAGAACTATTGTTGACAACCTTTTTAATTGGGTGGGTTGTTGGAGCATTGCTCCTGGAGGTATCACTCTTAGGACTGACAATTGGAGATTGAACACTTATTTCATTGGTACTTTCCCCTTTGTTATTGTAAATATCCTTACTGCTAAGTAATGTTTCTAAATCATCAACATTATGTACATGAGTGTTCTGGCTTTTAACTTCTTCTTTTTCTTCGCTTAAGATAGTTTGAATGAAAGAATTGCTAAGCCCTACTGATAGCATATGTCCAACAAAGATTTTGTTTGGATCAAAACCTTTGATATTTTCAGCATAATTCAAACTCACATTGTTGAAATGATTTGCAAATTCATCAATTTTGTTTATATTTCTCAAGAAAAAATCTCAAATCTTCCATTATAGGGGAATAAAATTATTTTTCCTTTTTTTCATGGAAAAAGTGCAACCATAAATTATAGTGCCTCACTACCTTTGTGATAAATAATTTATCGGGTATATAATATGGAAGAAAATAAGGACTTTCTTTTGAGCAAATATCCCTATGATACTATAATTTTCCATTTTCTCTATTGTCCCCTTTTTCTCTAAAAACTTGGCAGACTCAACATATATCATGGGAGTGTTTTCACCCAACAAACTTTTTTTGAAGACAGAAACAAAGTCATTATAAACTTCATAGAAAAATACAGGGGTTTTATGCCTCCACAATGCCTGATACCAATAGGTAATAGAATATGCTTCAAAATTTACCCTTTTATTGATGGTCAAATTTGGGAATTGGCAACAATGCACAATAGAAAATATCAAATAATGGCCATAAATAATTTTCTATCTTTTTTGTAATGCAACAATAGGGAAGCAATTTCGATAGAAATGAGATTTCCCCAATAAAAAATAACCTTTTCTTGCACTGTAAAATAGAAAATATATAAAATCATCCGAGATATAGAAGCAATTCTCTCTTGACCTATTACCTTGGTGAATAGCCATGCAATTTATCGAAATGGATTATTTAGAGATTCAACCTAGATTATGGTTATGTCTGATGGGACATATGTAGGATTCTCCAAGTACTCTGGTAGGAGGTCGATCTCGTTATCATATTTCTTCAATAATTCTCTGCAATCTTACCCTTTGAAATTTAGAGTCAGATATGGAAACTTTAACATCTTGCAAAAGACTTGAGGTGAAAGAGATTGGAGAATGTCCATGGAACTGTATGATTCTTTGATTCGACACATACTTTTCCACACACCATGCAACGATTTCATTACAATCAAAAACCTCTGGTACACAACCAACATGAGCAATACCATATGTACAAATTGCATTCCTGTATTTATGTGCAGTAGGAAGGGAGGAATAATACCAATATGCTCTCGACCACTGGAATTTTTTATCTTCATGACCAAAAATATTCAAAGTGTCACCACAAAACTGTTTTCAAGCAGATGCTTCCATTAAGTTGATGGAACTATTTATTTAGCTAAGTAATGTTCTTAATTAATCATTTTCAGAAAAGATAATGATAGTTTAATCCCTTGGAAAATGAAGATTAAATGTCAATTTAATGAAAAATTCCTTGAGTGTTTCACCATTGATGACGATATTTTCAGGGCCTGCACAACAATTGTTAGCATTAAAAACATACTTAATGTGCATTGGGAAAATAAAAGTAATGGAGGGGATGGGTGTGAGAGTACTTCAATATAGAATTTTCATGAACCCGACAACCTGTGAACCTGCGGTTGTAGAGATAATCAAAATAAAATAAGTACATAGGAGTGGTCGGTCAGACTCCTGTCAATGAAGAATGGAATACTATGGAATATGATACCTATGATGAAGTTGAAGGTTAAGTGATGGTAAAAAATTAAATCAAGGAAGTTGCAGTGCAAAGTGATGGTCACAGAAAAAGGAGAGAAAATGCTTGAGCCCGCATACCCATGAATTTGATGAAAAAGTCTAAGTGTTGAAAAGGAAATTTTCATGAGTAAGTGGATGGAAATGAAAATGCAACAACCTGTGAAGTGAAATATGGATAATTATAATAACCAAGAAAGGGGGAAAAAAGGGATAAATGGAAATGGGAAAAAGGGAAGGTATAGAAGAGGGAAAAGAAAAGGAGTAAAGAAGTGGGGAAAATAGAATGTGGGAGGAAAAAATGGAAGCACAAAAAGGTCCCAACAACTGGATCCAATTGTGGGATGAAAACCCCTTATGGGTTTTCAAAAGTCCAGAATCTTCATGAACATATGTTTCTATCCTTTGGGCTATAAAGTAGAATAGTAAGGATGTATAAAATAAATTGAAAAATATGTACAAGGAGATAAGAAAATTTCAGGCGAAAAAAACGTTTCAAATGTTTCCCATTAACAATAAACATTCAAATTTTCCCCTTCATGTCTCTAAGCATATATGCATTAAAACCCATAATATTTTCAATGATATATGGTCCAATCCAGAGTGCTTCAAATTTTGTCTACATCGATGGTTTCGCCTTAGTTTTGTTCCAGAGCAACACCAGTTCACCCTTTTGAAAATTATTTATGGTTGCATTCTGATCAAAATGTTTTGATACTTTGTTGTCTCTGAGATGTTCTGTTCAAAGCTTTGTTTCATTCTTATTCCAATTTTAATAATTGATTCAATCTCTTTTGCATAGGAGTAATATCTTCTTTATCTTATGTACTGATGACAGAAGTCAAGGAATTTAACTCAAGGATGATGGGAATTTTTTATTCTTTCCCATAAACCAACACATACGAAGAAATCCTAGTACTGTCTTTTAGAGTCATTCTGCTCTCCCATAGAGCATATTTCAATTTTAAAATCCAAATTCTTTTGGTTATTATCAATAGTATTCTTTAATATTTGAATGAGTGTCTTATTGGTGGATTCTTCAAGGCCATTCCCTTGTGGATAATAATTTGATGATTGAACCATGATGATGCCATATTATCCATAGAATTTTGTAAATTTTGACCCGATGAAAATTGAACCATTGTCAGTAATGAATTTTTCTGGAACACCAAATATTGACAATATATTCTTTAACGAACTTAATTAACTCTTTAGAATCAACCTTTTTCAATGCTATTGCCTCTGGCCACTTTGTAAAATAATCTGTAGTGGTGAGGATATATATGTTCCCTTTACTTGATTTTGGATTTATTGTTCCAATGACATCTAGTCCCCATTGGGAAAATGGTTGTTCTACAGATATAGGTTGTAGTGGCATTGCAAAGTTTTTCATTTTGCCTAAAATTTCTTGACAAGATACAAATTTTCTTATGGTAGTATATGATTCTTTAAAAATCGAGGGTCAATAAAAAAATATCTCTTATTATTTTATGGTTCATATCAGTGGGCACAAATTTTCCACCACATAGTTGATTTTGCCAAAAAATGATTGGACTCCCTTCTTGGATGATGGAGGGTTAAGTTTATTTATAACTTTAACTCTCTTAGGATTAATATATATTCCTTCTTTGCACAAAATATGGCCCAATAATTTTCCTTCAGTTACAACAAATAAACACTTTTTTGGATTCAAAGAAACTCCATATAATATACATCTATCAAAAACTTTCCTCAGGTGATGAATATGATCACTCTTAGTTTTTGAGTGTACTGTTAAATAATCTTGATAATCCACCATAAATTTTCCAATCAAACCATTAAATATGCGATCCATATCCCTTTGAAATGTAGCTCCAACATTCTTTAAATCAAAAGGAATCCAAGAATATGAATGTGTTTCCCAAGGTGTTATGAAGGTTGTCTTTGCTTTGTCTTCCTCTGTAACCATGAATTGATTATACCCAGAAAAACCATCTAAAATGGACATGCAAGTTGATCTCGTGACTTGTTTGAGGAGAAATTCCATGTTAGGCAAAGGATAATTATCCCTTACACTTGATTTATTAAGGTCTTTGAAATCTACACAGATCTGAATCTCACGAGTCTTTTTTCTCACAACCACCAGATTTGAAAGCCAAACAAAATGTCTGATGGGGTGTATTATCCCAACTTTCTTTAATTTTTCCAATTCAACCTTTACTAATGGCTTTAATTTGGGGTTCATCATCCTTATCTTCTACTTGACAGGATTTTCTCCCTCTCTCAAAGGAATAATGTGTTGAATTTTTTTTTAGGATATGCCTTCAAATCATAGATGATTTTAGGGGTTAAATTTCACAAATGGGCTAATTTTCCATATTTTTTTCGCAAAAAACGATTCGCCAATTGCCATTTTTTTCTAAAACTATTCGCCCAAATTCCATAGAATAAAATTATTTTACCTTTAAAATCACCAAAATTTTATAGAAACTATATAAAGTCCTTATAAATTTGAATATTTTTAAAAACGAATCACCAAACATTTTACACTTTGCATATTAAGGACTAGTATTATTAGTCTAGGTTTCTACATTTTAATATAAATTTGCATACTTAAAATTATCCTTGCTTCAAATCATAATAAATCTATGTGAACACATCAAGATATTCTTTAAAAAGTGCAACACATTGATCAACTTCATCATCTGTACAATCAACTCCCAAGTTAACATAGTTTGGGGAATTATCAGTCATAATATTAATCTTTCTTGTTTCTTGGACTTTTTGGAAAGACACTTCTTCCAGGATATTTTTGGCATGATTATCTCTTGTAAAAAGGGACGCATACTAAATACAATTCTTCGGAACAAAAACGTTATCATTTTCCTCATCTTCATCACCATTTACCATAAAAAAAATTAGTTATTCATCATTCTCAAAAACTTGTAAATACTCCTGATTGTCAGGTATAGAAGGTCGGAATATTGTTTTTAATTGAAAATATATTTTTCTCTAACCATCATCTTGGTTCGAAAGTGAAGCCGCCAAAGCTAATGGATCTTGCTTTTGATTTTTATCCATTGGAATGAAAGAAATGTTAAAAGATCTAAAAGATTCCATCAATTCATTAACTCTTTTGAAATATAATTTGAATCTTTCTTTCTTAATCTTATATCTATGGGTAACTTGATTTATTACCAAAATGAAGTTTCCAATTACAATCAAATGTTCAATCTTCATTTCTTGTGCGAGGATCATTCCTTGAATCAAAGATTCATATTCTGACTCATTATTTGTGCATGCAAATTCAGGTATGACAACATGTGGGTGCACAATCTTTTTTGGGTTTATAAGGACAATTCCAACTCCACTCCCTAAACTTGAGAAATCTCCATCAAATGACATCCTCTAGTAACCATTAAGATAATTATCCTGATTTTCCATGTCCTCAATTTTCTCTATGTCTAGGATAACATAATTTCCGATCCCAACATCTATATAATCTTCCACTAGCTCATTATCCTTCTTCTTGAAGAAAAATGACCTACTGGGTTTGCGAGGAACCTTGATCATAGTTCCATATTTATCTGGAAACATCATGCAACTTCCATCATTCAGTATGTATCCTCTAATCATAGATGATCAATCTCTTCCTAGGACAACTCCATATGCAGGAGGAATATCCACAACCACAAGTATGAAAACCGCAATAATATGAGGAGCAACAGTGATCCAAGCACAAAAATATTTGATTTCTCCATAAGATGGCACCTGACTGTAATCAATTGCATAAATTGTTTCTCCTATTTCATAATACTTGGTGTAGCTCATACCCAACGCCTCCATGACCACCAATGGCATAATATTATTTGTCGCGCCAGTGTCAACTAGACAATTGTGGAGTGAAACATCATGGTTCTCAATTGAAATATAGAAAGGCAAGACTTTACCTCTCAAATTGATTGTTGATGTGTTTTGTCTTTTCTTTGGACTTATGACAACAACCTCCACTCTTCCAGATGGGTCATCCAACAATCTCAGAATATTTTCCCTCTGTTGAGGGATCTTCACCACTTCTGTGAAGGGAAGAGTGATCCTCAACTTACTCGAKTCCTCTACAATMTTATATTTCATGTGGGGAGGGTTTGAYATCARATGTTGTTTTTTGGTTCCAGTATTACTTATCACATTTTTATTGGCCTCTTCTCATTACCCTTTTCTTTATCTTTATCTTTTTTATTTTCAGAATCATCTTTACTATTGKATTTATTTACAAAAGCCTTTGTTTGGGAAACATTCTCTTGCGAGTCAGGACRATTGTATCCTTTTTCAAATATATACACAAACATATCACATTCATCCGTCTGTACAATCCCAAATTTGTCGTCCAACAAATAATCATTTTCTTGCTCAGTTATTTGTTCATCATATATCTCATCCAGAACAGCTACATTCAAAACTGGTTGTCTGGGGACCCTTTTTCTTTGTTGATTATCAGTATTTTCAAACCTCACTCTATTTTATTTGGGAATTTTCCTTCTTTTTTCTTGGACCAACATTCTCATATTTGCTATATAATTGTCACCCCTTCTCAATCTGGTTATTTCATTTTGCATTTTCCTGATTGTTCTATTCATTTGTACAATATCAATCCTTTTGTTAGATTCTTGTGCTGCAACAGGGTCTACCTTCACATTTGGTATGGTTCCTGTTAGTCCCTAAATTTTCACTTAACCGCTAAAGGGAAATCTAGGGCATCATCAATTTATGTGTAATGTCCCCTTGCATTATGGACACGGGCAAAGCCAATTTTTTTTTTTTTTTTTTTAAAGAAATAAGGGGCAAGAAGGCAATGACGAAAATAGTTTGACCATGCCATAGAAAATGAACAGAAGCACGCAACCTAGGCAACAAGAAACTTTGACACCACGCACATGCACAAGGGGAACCGGGCAAAACATGCACAGAATAACAAGGAGGAACGACTACCCATCTGACACAAACATGACCATGCCTACAAGCTAAGGGACAACCTCCCCATCCCTACACAATGGCCTAGATGAAAAAGGAAAGAACCTCAAGGCACGCGAACCTAATACCTAAAGGTGTTCAACCCATGCACCAAAAGAAACTTGCAACACCCCACAAACTCACAGAGAACGCACCGACTCTGGCCAAGGTCTCGTTCGTCGCTATCCTATAGGGCACACCATGATCCCCGCATTAGGAATCATGTCATTCCCAGGTGATAGACGTGTCAATAACCTTGGTGCAAACATAAGCTATTCGTACCAAGGACTCTAGAAACATCTGACGCGTTGGGAGTCAAATACTGATTGGGAGACTATACCTACCCCCACACAAAAGGTCAATGAGAAACAAGAGGAYGAAGACAAGGGGTGACACCAACCCACACGACATCATCCCTGACCCCACCAATCACCCAGTCTAACTGATCCACGATTACATTCTATTTTAACATGGGTTTCATTCTAACGGGGCACGTCACGTTACAATTAGTCAATAATGCACCCGCTAAATAAATGTTAATACAATTAATCTTGCAAATCTAAGTAGTCAATACTAAAACTATAATTATAAACGCCCTCTAACCTCAGTCATAATTMAATTTAGCGAGTCTAAAATTTTCAATCCAATCCTTACTCACCAATCAAATTTTAATCATTAACACAACCTAAATGGTCAATTCTATATCAATCCCAAAATCTCCATCCAACTAGYCATTAACTTAATAACAATAGTAACAATCTTAATGTAGAATGMTACCATTAATGCAATTAATATAGCAAATAAAAAGGCATCTAACATGACAATTAACCTAACAATTAATATAGCAATAACAACATTACTACATCAAGGTAGAAAGAAACAACTATGCCTTTACTAACTCAATAAATTACCACATGCGTCTATCTTTACTCACTGTACCAAAATGATAGTTGTCTACAACATTAAACAAATTGGCTAAGAAGTGTAAATGCCATAAAGCCATATACATTCAACGAGAGACTAAGGCCATGCACCTAAATAGATTTACTGCCATATGCCTTCAATAAGATTCACTGGCAGGTAAAGGTAAAAACTTAGGGCATAAACGCCGAAGCATTAGTTGGCTGCCTAGAACTGATGTCATTTATGGGTTAAAAGGTGCAGTCAGCAATTTAGGCAACTCATGGCCATATAATCAATAAGAAGGAATATGTTGACCATTCACAGTGTTGTAGAAATTGTTCTGGCAATTATTAATTCAAATAATAAAGAATTTAATATTGCAATTAACAAGGCAATTAACTGTAGCAATTGTTCTGGCAAATAATAAGGCAGTTATTATAGCATTTAACATTGCAATTAACATGGATATTAACTGTAGCAATTGTTCTGGAAAATAATAAGGCAATCTCGTGCCCCTTTCCAACAAACTCTTTCAACATTTAAAGGCCAATTCGTGGGCAATTACAACAACTCAGTCAATCTATTAGAGAAAATTCATGGGTGTTTTAACAAGCAACTCAGTCAATCGATTAGAGCAAATTCGTGGGCATTTTAAACACCAAAACTCAAACACTAGTTAAGGAAAAAATGTGGTTGAGAAACAGAAAAAAATGTAGCATCAAGCAATTGCATTTTGTGGGCATTCATAGGAATCCAATAGCAGTAAGTTTTAATGCTTAACTCAGTCTTCAACAAGGGAAAAAATCGCCCCAACAGTAAAACAAAATGCAATCTAGAGAGGGGTGAATTTTCCAGCCAACAAGGTAATCAAAAACATAAATTCTTAAGTGAAAGACGCAGTCTTCTTCAAGGGAAATTCACCCCAAAGGTAAAAACGAGATGCAAACCAGAGAGGGATGAATAGACTGAGGTTTCCCTTTTTCACTGCCAGGATGCCAAC
>SNQJ01S0148333.1:0-12898 GCA_010110895.2 Picea sitchensis | reverse complement strand
GTGTTGGGCGACATTTTATTAGGGAATTTGTTTTAAAAAATTCTTATCACGTTATTAGTCCTAAGGCAATCTGGGTTCATTCATTTATCATTAACAATGTGATGTGCCCTTCAGGACACACTAGGTGCTCCAAGGGTGTCACTCGCCTCATCTGTTTCCATTGCGCGATGTGCCCTTTATGACACACCAGGTGCTCCAAGGGTTCCACCCACCTCATATGTTTCCCTTGTGCGACGTGCCCTTCAGGACGCACCATGTGCTCCAAGGGTGCCACTCGCCTCTTGACTGACTTGGTAGACATAAAAAACCCCTGGAGTCAATACTCTGCCAAGTGAACTTGTGGGAGAGTTAGGGCCTCTAAGGAGTAAGGCCCCCGACTTATTGCGCGCCCCTTAGAATCATCGTGAGCGACTGTCACAGTCTGCTCTCACGACATCGTGGGTCCTCTCAAACTAAGTAAATGTAAACCTACAGTTCGAGCCACGACGGGAGTGATAGTAGGTTTTGGTAGGGATGTTGTCCACACCTCTCCCTCAACATCTCTGGTAGTCGTGCATGACCTCTCTACTCCACATGTGAGTCTGGTCGGCAAGCTATTGTCAGCCTGCATCATCAACGAATCATGTTAGCAATATATCCATAATCATATCATCTAATCAGATGCACTAATATCACAAATAAAAAAGTCAAACCCCAATGGTTCACTCCCCGACTCGATCCAGAGTCCAAGGGGTTCCATCGATGCCTCTGCATCCTCGAGGTCCAAAATCCTGCACACTCAATAAAATCGAATCAATAGCACCTGTCTATGTCAATGCAGTAAAACAACATGTCATCAACCCATAACGCCTCATAATCAAAATAAAAGTTTTAATAGCATAATAATCCGAATCACTTGCGATCAAGCATCCTCAAAGAATAAGTTCGCTTAGTGCGCAAGAGCGGGATGTTACATTATGCAATGGTTTTTATAAATAAAGATTTTTTTTGGTTTTTTGAAATGGGTTTGGAGACCCAATAGTAGATGAAAAAGGACAACATCAGTCTCTGATAACCAAATGAAATTCTTATCTCACCCACTTAGTCAATGGTAGTCAATCTAATGAGCCAAATAAAAACATAGGAGGAAAGAAATATGAAAGTTCCCAATCTATTCACTTACGTAGGAATATTACTGATCCTAAATATCATTCAGAAATAGAGAATAATGTACTTTAAAAACAAGTCTTGTAATGAGTGGGAAGTTAGTAAAATATTCACTATCTTACCAGCAAAACAAGATATATTCAATGCTTTGCAAATACAATATGTTTTTAAATTAATAAAATGAGGAATAAGAGACAAGAATAGATGATATGACTATCATATAGGCCTTTGCATTGAGTGCAGAATGAAACAAGTCAAAGACTCTACAATCAGAAAACAAAGTCTCTCAGTACCACCACTCCAATGGAACCCCTTTGGAACCTCTCGGGCCTCTCCCCCTTATAACATTCAAATTGGTCATTTAAACAGATCCTACAATACCAGCATAAAACAATATTTGCCATAAAATCTTATCAATAATCTAAAAGAAATCTCAATTTGTTGCAAGAAATATAGAAACGATTTGAACACTGATCTCTTGCCAAAAAGTATGGAAATGGTTCATCTTCCTGGACTTCTCTAGATACCAGGTGCTTTACCACCTCATTCTATATATCCTTCATTAAATTCCAACTTATCTGTTTTCAAGAAACTTTGTTACCTTGCCTTTGAAAAGATGGAAGGTAATATTTTGATTGTTGCTATTCCTCCATCATATCTAGAACTGTAGTTGAAAAAGTCTAATTCTCTTGTAACTTTCCATGATTTCTCATCAATGCCTGGAAATATGGAAAAGATGCATGTCTTTAGATACTCTGCCACTTGTTCATTTGTTTCCTGGAAATGCTCACTTTCATGCACTATTCTTATGGATCTTCTCAATAAAACTGGGATTTGAGATGCTAGCAATCTGAAAATTGACATGCACCAAATATGGAACTAGAAGATTTTCTTTGGCTTGAGTTTTGAAAAGACTGACTGCTTAAATCTTGAAGGAATTCCTCAAAATCTGTAGGAGAATCTTTTATTGTTTATCTTGATCCCATGAAGAAAGGCTTCAAAATCTTCTCAAAACTGCCAAAACTTTATCCCCTGTCACCTATGCATTTGATCTTCTTCGTAACTACTCACTTTATGCCTGGAAATCTGGAGTTGTTGATTACTTTCTGGAAATGCTCGATTTGGTCCTTTAACTGTTTTTATCACTTGCTTCCAAATGTTCTGCCAAAGAAAAACTAAACCAATTCTGCCCACATCACTAGAATTTTATTCACTAAATAGTTTCATAAGTGTTAGTTTTCATAAATATTTCTGCCTGCAGTGAGAAATATCCTTCCCATCAATTTCTTTTTGAACTTCAATAGTTTTCTTGCAAAGAATTGTCAATTCCTGTAAGTGTGCTTCAAAATTTTGGGGTTGTAGAAATTGTATAATTTTTCAAAGCTTTTTGTAGGGAATCAAACCTTGTGAGGAATTTAACACTGACAGGATTAAAGAATGTCTGTCCATAACCCAAAAGAATTATACGCCTTGCGATCTAGATCTGTACAAAGAGAATCCATTGGGAATGGTAGCTTTCAGCCAGGATGCGGGCTTTATCTGGAGTGCCGACACCAAGTGCTATTAGCTTCACTCCATCTAAATCAAAATTTGGCTTCACATCTTTCAATGTCGAGGGAAACTCCAAGCATGGACACCCAAACTACCTAAGGAGAGCTACCACAACCATTCCATTGTTTTGGCCCCATAGGTCTTTGAACCGCACAGGCTTTCCACTGGCAGTAAAAATGTTGATGGATCCAATCAATTTTGCTTCACTATAGGCAGTAGGATGAGTGGTGACCCTGGATATTATACTGCTCCTCATCTTACCCTCAAATTCATTTATACATAGTTGATTGGGAAATTCCATCGACACTTGGGCGTTTTCCTGCTACTTGTGCATTTGATATCGAGACAGTTGTTACAGAAGCTAGATGCATTTAAAAACATAGTAACTGAGCATTCCTCGTAGTTGCATGAGCTTCGAACTTTGGGTAGTATTTAATTGTCGACAGTGCTCTTAAGTCATTTTTGGATCCCGGTGTGAAACTGCCTATGTCCCATGATTTGTGCCAGTGGTCACTCTGGTGATCAGCAAGGTCTACAGTGATTTACCCATATCGGTTCATCTGCAAGAGGAATTTGAAGACCTGAAGCTCGTATCTCTCGGTATGTTGTGTTGCGAACTCGTCTTGATTAATCAACACACAAGACGAGTTCGCAACACAACATAAGTCATCATGGGGAGGATCCCACAAAGGGCTTTAACTATCTGCTCAACGCGTTGAAAGATTAATGGAATGTGGCAGCACCATAGTTTGAGAGCACAAGTGCCATGTTACAATATATCAAAATGCAAAGGAACATTGCTTAAACCATGTATTTTAAGCAACACTGCTAGTTTTCATGAATTACTTGTTTGTTTTCATTAAAACTTCGGAAAAAAAATAGTTTTCGGTCCTTTGCTTAAATGTTTATTTTAGAAAGTAGCATTGCTAGTTTTCATGAATTCCTTGTTTGTTTTCATTAAAACTTTGGAAAATAATTGGTTTTCGGTCCTTTGCTTAATGTTTATTTTAGAAAAATTTATGGTTTGAGGCCCAATCTCCTATTATTCTAGCATTTACTCAAAATTCGAGGCCACATGGGAGATCAAACACACACAGGGCACCACGAGGCTAGTATATAGTCAAGGCAGCGCACATAAGTCAAAACCTAGCACCCAAACGTAAAGCCACATGGAGGAGGAGGAGCCCACGACGGTAAGGTGGAGTGCGCTATGCGTCGAGCATTGTGTAGAAAAGTGTTGAATATAGAAGCACGGAATAGATTTTGTGTAATGTATGTGGGATTATTCCCTCAACATAAAACAACAAGAAGTTATATGTTTCTGGCTTCTTTTGTTATCTATTGCAAAGACGATACCGAGAGATACGAGCTTCAGGGCTTCAAATTCCTCTTGTAGATGAACCGATATGGGTAAATCACTGTAGATATATATTGTCGGAATGAACATGAAAACAGACTGACCTTTTGTCAATGTTGGCTCTTGGATGTATACAATATTATTCAATAACATAAGCAATCTAGATATATCCCGAAAACAAATCTGGTGAAGAATTCAATGATTTTTAGGAAATGATATGATGTTTTATGATGGCACGGCAAGAATGTCACTTTTCTAGTAGCACGCCTGTATCTAAAACATGTGTTGCTGGAACATAGCACCAAATTTAAGAAATTTTCCCCTGTAGATAAGGGTACTAACATTGGCTCCTTCTGGGGATGATTCTCTCCCCGTGAGGCGTCAAGAACAAGCATACCATTGTTCCTTTCCATCCTGTCCATCTGTGTAATCTGACCCTGCAAATATTCTACTCTGCAAATATCCACAATATATATATATATTGTCGGAATGAACATGAAAACAGACTGACCTTTTGTCAATGTTAGCTCTTGGATGTATACAATATTATTCAATAACATAAGCAGTCTAGATATATCTCGAAAACAAATCTGGTGAAGAATTCAATGATTTTTAGGAAATGATATGATGTTTTATGATGGCACGGCAAGAATGTCACTTTTCTAGTAGCACGCCTGTATCTGAAACATGTGTTGCTGGAACATAGCACCAAATTTAAGAAATTTTCCCCTGTAGATAAGGGTACTAACATTGGCTCCTTCTGGGGATGATTCTCTCTTTGTGAGGCGTCAAGAACAAGCATACCATTGTGCCTTTCCATCCTGTCCATCTGTGTAATCTGACCCTGCAAATATTCTACTCTGCAGATATCCACAATTTTTTGTGTTGTGCCTAATACATTGGGCTAGTGGAGTCATTCATACGACTGCTAAAACTCTACAACTTATTCAAACTCTGAAATGAAAACACACTGCAACAAACTAACAAACTGAAAAGAATATACATGCTCATATGGCGAGCTTATTTCACACACCACCCTACTGTTAATCATTTAAAATCAACTGATCACGTATAATCATGCTTCCAATGTAGCCAGGTAAGTAACTGATTGATTGACCAGACTTCTCGGACATACTTTTTCAGAATGAAATGTTTCACATCAAATAACAATGGGTTATGAAATTCACACTTACAATGAAACCAAGACAGAGGATCAAAATAAATGACCTCCTCTAAATATGTAGCGATGAGATCATAGAACTCATAATAAAAAACCTATTTCTGCTGCTCGAACTAAATGGGCTGCTCATGAAAAACCTTTACTTCTTATGATCTGTAAGTGATATCAGTTTTATGTTCATGAAGTTCTGCACAAGGAGAAGAAAATATGAAATCTTCAACCATGCTAAACCCATCATGCTCAATGTCTTCTACAAACCCGAGATAACTGATTTATATATAATGTTGTTCCTTTATATCCTCCAAAAAATATGATTCGTAACTGTCATACACCAGATGGATGCTACTGAAGTCTTCAAAACTTGATGTGGGGATCTACTCTTCTCCATATGAATACTCATCAAAGATAGGCTGATCTAAAAAGTTTCCTGAAATCTGAAATCCACAGACCTTTGCTTCATGACCATAATGAAAGAATGAGTGCATATGTGCTTCTTGATCATCGTTGGAATTTTGACCATAAGACACATTTGAAACAAGACCAAATGCATATATAGCTATTGGTGGTTCTTCCTCATCAATAGTAAGGTCTTCAACAATAGTTTTTTCAGTTAACGATTGATCCTCAATCAGATAATTAGCAATAGATTGTTCATGAGGATAAACATTCATATGATCATCAGAATCATAATGAGAACATTTGAAACTGTCTTCACAAATTACAGGGTGCAACCTTTCATCAGGTACATCATCTGTCATCTCTATTGCCTCATGAATAAAGGATTCAAATTGTTCACAACAATCCTCAAGGAATGTATCAAAAGAATAATACCTTTTACAATGCTTGATGAATACTGAATGGAATTCCCTCAAGGAAGATATGCTCAACGAAGGCAAGGACCAATACCACTATCATGCATCACCCTCCAATGAATACATAAACATCTTCATATGAAAATCCTTGTGATATAGATCTAGCTGATCTATGCATTCATGAAACTTGACGAGGTGATCTAAAGGATTATCCTCTCTTTCTTTGAAACATGGAAGGAAGTCTCCCCAAATATCCATAGTAGGAACAACATTAGGAAAACCAACAATATCAATAAAATTTAAAGGGGAAAACCTCGCAGCCACAATGGCTTTCATTCGATCTTTTGATGCCATTCTGGATGTTCCCTAGTGGATTCACTTATTAATTGTTGAATGGAGTCGCCATGGTGAAAAAATCTGTAGTCAATTATGTGCCCTCTTCTTGTTCACCATCAAAAAGTGGATCTGATCGTTGTCGTTCTTCCCAGGGAAGATGTCTTCATTCCTTCGTCCCCGTCAGTGGCGCCAAAAGATGTTAGTCCCTAAATTTCCACTTGACTGCTAAAAGGAAAGCTAAGGCATCATCAAGTTATGCAATGGTTTTTATAAATAAAGAGGTTTTTTGAAATGGGTTTGGAAACCCAACAGTAGATGAAAAAGGATAACATTAGTCTCTGATAACCAAATATAATTCTTATCTCACCTACTTAGTCAATGGTAGTCAATCTAATGAGCCAGATAAAAACATAGGAGGAAAGAAATATGCAAGTTCCCAATTTGTTCACTTACATGGGAAGATTCATGATCCTAAATATCATTCAGAAACAAAGAATAATGTAATTTAAAAAAAAATCTTGTAATGAGCGGGAAGTCAGTAAAATATTCACTGTCTTACCATCAAAACAAGATATATTCAATTCTTTGCAAAGATAATATGCTTTTAAAGTAATAAAATGAGGAATACGAGACAAGAATAAATGATATGATTATCAGATAGGCCTTTGCATTGAGTGAAGAATGAAACAAGTCCAAGACTGTACAATCACAAAACAAAGTCTCCCAGTACCACCACTCCAATGGAACCCCTTTGGAACCTCTCGAGCCTTCCCCCCTTATAACATTCAAATTGGTCATTTAAATAGACCCTACAATACCGACATAACACAATTTTTTTTATAAAATCTTATCAATAATCTAAAAGAAATCTCAATTTGTTGCAAGAAATATAGAAATGATTTGAACACTGATCTCTTGCCAAAAAGTGTGGAAATGGTTCATCTTCCGTGAATTTTGTAGCTACCAGGTTCTTTACCACCTCATTCGATATATCCTTCATTAAATTACAACTTATTTGTTTTCTAAAAACTTTGTTACCTTGCCTTTGAAAAGATGGAAGGTAATATTTTGACTGTTGTTATTCCTCCATCATATCTGGAACTGTAGTTGAAAAAGTATAATTCTCTTTCAACTTTCCATGACTGCTCATCAATGCCTCGAAATATGGAAAATATGCATGTCTTTAGATACTCTGCCATCTGTTCATTTGTTTCTTGGAAATGCTCACTTTCATGTGCTATTCTTATGGATCTGCTCAATAAAACTAGGATTTGAGATGCTAGAAATCTGAAAATTGACATGCACCAAATCTGGAACTAGAAGATTTTCTTTGTCTTGGGTTTTGAAAAACTGACTACTTAAATCTTGATGGAATTCCTCAAAATCTATAGGAGAATCTTTGATTGCTGATATTGATCCCATGAAGAAAGGCTTTTAAATCTTCTCAAAAATACCAAAACTTTATCCCCTGTCACTTGTGCATTTGATATTCTTCGTAACTACTAAATTTATGCCTGGAAATATGGAGTTGTTCATTACTTTTTGGAAATGCTTGATTTTGTCCATTAACTATTTTTATGACTTGTTGCCAAATGCTCTGCCAAAGAAAAACTAAACCAATTATGCCCACATCACTAGCATTTTCTTCAGTAAATAGTTTCGGAAGTGTTAATTTTCATAAATATTTCTGCTTGCAATGAGAAATATAATTCCCATCAATTTATTTTTGAACTTCAATAGTTTTCTTGCAAATGTTCCAGTTTTGAAACTAATTACAATGATTCTAGATTCTATGTTGTTTCAATCCTTATCTTTTCCCTCTGACTCTGTCTCGACCTTTCACATGATTCACTGTCTTTCCTTGACCTCTGGGAATCGTTTGCCAGGTCCTGGAAAACTGCATTTAGCCTTACCCAACTGGATTTTCTCCTTTGACTACAAGTCAGGATATACTCCTCTTAGATAAAATTATTTTCTTGGAAATGAATGGAATTGATGATCCGAGTTAGCGTGTGGTTGAGTTGCAGGTGGAAGACAATGTTCGTGCCAAAGTCTAACGACCTAATGTTTTAAAAAATAATAATTAAATAATCTGAATGACTAATGATAATTTTTCGGGGGCGCGAGGAAGTGGTTTGGGGCAACCCGCGTTTCACCCTGAAATGAACCTGGTGGCAACACGTAGCCCCAAACGAAAACCATGGTTTTCATTTCGTCCCACTCTCTTAATTTTATCCTCCGCGTAACTTCTCACCCCAAAATCCTCCTCGACCATCAATCTTGGTATGTCATGATCTGCGACGCGTTGGGCCCCACCACTTAGTGCTCCTGCCATATTTAGCTTCTCTCTTGCTAGATTTAGACCCTTTTAGTAGTTTATCAGGATTCTAAACTGGTTTAGCACCCTGCTAAATCTCAAAATCTGGATTTCACATAAAAAAATTAACATGTGATAACATTGGCTCCAACTGGGGATGTTATCCTCCCAATGAGGTAGCAAATAACTCATCGACCAGGTGCCTGATCCATTGGGATGCTCCCAAAACATATGTGTACATTTCTTTGACCTATCACCAGTGTCCACTAAAAACCAAAGTCTGCACACTACTCTCAATTGAAGGCTGAATGTTAAATACACCACAAAAATCTCACTGTACACACTACTGAAAATCCAAATTGAAAAATTCTTGAACAACAAGCTTATTCACACCTACCTACCCTAACTACTGAAATGAACTTCCTATCAATTGAAATCATAATGCCAATGAAACCATGCAAGCATTTTATCCACTTTTTGTTTTCTTTGCACTTTCTTGCTCCAAAACCTGTTTACTTATAATTCATTCAAGATATTATCTATAAATTCAAATATCAAAAAATAAAAAACATTGGGACTGTTTACTGCCTCCAAAAAAACTGCAAATGGATCCTCTAAAACATGCACAAAACAACAATCATGTTTCACCCCTTCCACTGCATTCTTGTTTTCATGTGATTCAACCTGTTGATTTCCACAAAGAGGCTGAAAAATATGTTGGGATTGTTGGAAATAACAATCTTCTGAATCAAAAGATAGTGCTGGCTGAAATGAAACCCCTGGTGGCAAGCAATCTAACACTGACATTGATTTACCATCATATTTATTTCCAAGCTGATAGTAGAGCAAAGGCTGCAAATATGAACTGAGATAACTTTCCATGTAATCAACAACATGGTCATTAAATGCATGAGAAGGTCGTTGGTCTTCCTAACTTATAACAATTTTCCCATGTAAAACAATGCCACTGTGAATGCAATTAGACTTCCCTGCATCCTCTGTTATCTCATGATTTACTTTCAACAATTCAAAGGAATAAAAACATAATGGAAGATAATTTTTATTGGCAAGTCCACTGCATTCTTCATATTCAACATCATTCTCGGAGGATTTCTGATTTGAAACATTATAAAAAAAAATCCTCAACAATTTGAAAGAAGCAAAACACAATGGAAAAGTTCCTCCACCTGATGTGCATCTTTCAATTTCTTTGGGTTGCTGAACACAATCATTTTCAGACTCATCTTCGACCAATGAATGTAATTTTCAACTGATAAAGTCTTATGTATAACAAGTAACAGGGTCATCAAACACATGAGAATGTTTCTGCAACTTCTTGTCAATTTTTTCCAGTGAATCAGTGTGATTTGGCATCAACACACATTTCGTTGCTTCAATGATGATCTTAAAATTTTCTTTCAAAAATTTAAATGAATAAAATCATAAAGGTAAATAATTTCCTTCAGTTGATTATGTACTTTCTTCATATTCTTCTTTGTAACTGTGATATGTAGGATGATTGTTCTCATTACACTGTTGAAAAGGAACATTTATAGATAGAGAACATGCAACTGGTTGTTCTAGGGAGTCAACATCATAACCATCATCATATTCATCATATATAGGAAAATCAACAACAACTGTAATGTCATCTAACAAGAAAAATCTTGGAACATCAACCTGCTCTTGAACAAGCTGATTTGCAATTTCATTTTCTTGATTGTCTACAAATGAATACATAAAACAAACAACCCCATGCTTATCATGGGATGGATCAAAAGATAAATTAGCACCTTCTTTTTCAATAAGTGGCATATAATCCTTTGCAAAATCATTAGCATTAAAAACTTCAAGAGGACATATGATATTATTAACCCTCTGCTCAAGATTCAAATCAAATGTTTTCTGTTCATATTCACTGTCATGTTCTTTAGCATCCAACTCCTCATTTCGAATCTGTTTGCATGCTTGAATATTGTGTTGAATCTCCTGACCATCATTAAACATTTTCTATAAGGACTTAAGTATTGTTTCCATCAGAAGGAAAGACAAATATGGATGAAAGGTTGTTGCATAATGGAGCATGGCAACAGCTTCAGTGGGTTGAATTTCTTTGGGAAAATTGTAATAAATATTGGAAAACCTTCTACTGAATGTAGAAATAGTTTCATTTATCTACCTTTTCAAGGCATAGAACTCTGTAAGTTGTAGATCCAAAGATTTCTTCTTTCCCCAAAATTTCAAAAAGACATTCTTAAATTACTCCCATGAGCTAATTGTCTCTGGATGCAAGTGTTTAAACCAGTCTTTGGTATTCCCTTTTAAGGATTGAGAGAAGTCCCTCATACAAACATCATCATGATCAATATCAAACAAATATATCAAATGTTCGAAATCTTGGATGTGTTTTTCAGCTGTGATGGAATTAGGTTCTCCATCAAACATAGGTAGGTACTTATAGTGCTTTGCAGGAAACTTATGAATTATGTGAGGTAATTTTAAAGGTTTGTACCTATGATGAATCTTGGAGGATGTTGGATAAAGTACAAGATGTGAGATATCAACCTTGATTTCATGAGGCTCATCAACTTGGATATGTTCAACACATGGCTCAGATGGAATATTTTGATCAAAATCAGTGATGCAATGAGGAAATATATGTACAACTTTAAGAGGAGGATATGCCAGTGCATGATTCTGATCATCATTTGAATGAAGTAGGTAAATAAAAAATTGTTTGGCATGTTCAGGAAAGGACAAAAGGTAATTAATAACAAAAAATATTATGTCTTGGAAAAAACTCAACTTTAGGTACTTGTTTTCTCCCATGATGTCCTTTCATATATCTGTCAATGGATCTCATTCTCCAGTGGAGTCTCTTTATCACATTTGAAGTTTGATTGGAGTCACCAATAAAATCTTCAGGCTACTAAGTCTTTGGACAGTGGAGTCTCCATGAAAATTTTGAATTCTAGATTCTTGAAAATAGAATCGCTAGGTGAATGATGTACATCCTTTCTGTGTCTGAATAATTTTCACCATCAGTACTCAGATCTGAAATTTGCCGTTTATCCCAAGGAAAATTTCACTTTTGTCCCCAACAATGGCGCCAGAATGTTAGCACTCTATAAATTTGTTCGGCTGATAAAACAAATGAGAAAGGTAACCTACAAACCAACTTTAGAGATGGGTACTATCCTACTCAAATCAAAGAGGGATCTCTCGTGTCACTTGGTGTTTCTTTGAAAATCAATGGCTAGGTTTTGTTGTTTTGGGGTTTTTTTTATAATTTTTTTGGAAAAGAAGGGGAGGGACACTTAGGACTATGGAGTCAAATTCTGAAAGTGAATGAAAACACTGTGATCTGGATTTATGTAGGAACACAATGAAATACATAAATACACATAAACACAGAGATGCAACGGAAATAAGATTTCATTTCATTAATAACAAATGACTGAAATATGCTTACAGACAGAATGGAAATAAACTAGCTAGGGTGCTGGTAGCTTATCTCTGAGAAGAGATGTGGTGGATACTGGCCTTTGAACTGTGTTACAATGAGGCTTGAAGGCCTATTATTATTGAGAAACAATGGAAAACCCTAAACATCCAAAGAACTAACCCTAGGAGATGAAATGCCAAGACTATGGGCCCCGTTTGGGTAAGTTGGTACATCAACTTCCCGGGGACGTAACTTTGGCATACGATCTCTGTTTGACGCATTCTATACCTCGTTAGAAATATCTATCCGAGGAATACAACTTTTGGGTGAGAAACATCAATATATGAGCCATGTTGCTCCCTGTTTTCCCAAAAAAACGTCGTTTAAGGCCTCAAAACGGCTCTGGAAGTTCAGGACCCAAAAAATTGCTAAAAATAGTAAATTGTGTAGAAAATGAAAAACTGAAAGAAGCAATGGTGGGGGTCCAAGTGGAATAGGTGGGTGGCCACCAATATCCAACTAGATCATTCCTCCCCCCTTAGGAAGAAATGGTCCCCATTGCGTTGAGTTCCTCCACGAGATGAGAAAACTTATGTTGAACTTGGTCCCTAGTGAGCCATTTGCCTTGGTGAAGGAGTTGGCCTGCTTTGACAACTCGATATAGCGGTATCCTTTGTTTTCGGGTGTGCTTGATCTGTGTATCCATGATCTGATCAGTTCTAGCTTGTTCCATGCAGTCTGGATTTAACTCTGT
>SNQJ01S0148332.1:34973-51738 GCA_010110895.2 Picea sitchensis | reverse complement strand
GTTGTTGTTGTTGTTGTTGTTGTTGTTGTTGTTGTTGTTGTTGTTGTTGTTGTTGTTGTTGTTGTTGTTGTTGTTGTTGTTGTTGTTGTTGTTGTTGTTGTTGTTCTTGGGCAAACAGAAACCTTTTCGAGTGAAACGAAAAGTGTTCCTGAATGAAACGAGTGCTCCAGACGCAATGGAACAGTCCTCTCAGTCTAGAAATGTATGAAAATGCCAGAAAATGGAGATGAAGCAACTCGGCTTCACGATCTCGATCTACAACAGGAGCAGGTCTTCAAACAGGCTCTGATACCATGTTCAACAACACAAGTATTCCAACAGAGGACGAACACCTTTAGTAACCACTCACATAACTAGATAAAAGATCAACACACCGATGTTTTCACGTGGTAAAACCCCTACGGGGAAACATCCATGGCCCCAGCCAACGCGGCCACTTGGAGCAGTTTATTAATGCAAAGAAAAGATTACAGAGATATTTTACAAGAGAGTTTCTCACAATCGATCATCGGCAAATGACCCTCCATTCTCTTTAAATAGAGATCATGGACCAATTGGGTGTTAAGCCACAGATCAATGGCCGTTAAGATCGAGGAGAGTATGAACCATCAGATCACTCTATGTCGGGAACATATCGTGACCATCGGATTTCCTAACTACAAATGCATACTAATGCATACTAAAGAAACACACTTTTACCTAACGACATATTAGACCAAGTAGATCTTAACTAACTCCTAAGTGTCTAAATATCCTAACAATGAAGACTTCCAATATCTGAGAAGAAATACATAAGAAGATATGGAGAAAATATGAAGTAGAAAACACAAAATGTGTAGTCCTCAGATAGACCTTTAGAACAGGCTATCGTGCTCTTAACATGGAGATCGTATGCAAACGTTACGACCCTAGGAAGTTGACCGACTAACTTACCCAAACGCGGCCCAAATGACTTTTGGCGGTTCATGTCCTAGGGTTAGGTTTTTGGATGTCTAGGGTTCTTGAAATTCCTGTTTATTGTAAAAAGGCCTTCAGAGCCTCATTGTAATCATCTTCTTGCAAATAAGTGTATTCATCACATATCTTCTTAGAGATAATCCGCCACCATTCCAGCAAGCTTGTTTTCCACTGCATTTTACAGTTTCATCTTATTTCCTTATTGAATAGAAAACTAGTTTTACTGTATCTTTGTTATTCTATGTTAAGCATATTATAATAATCTGTATTCATTTTGTTCTGCTCATAAAATCTGGATCAGATCATTTGTTATAACTGTGCACATCTAGGACACTTGGCAAGGGACTGTCAAAACCCTTGTAACACTTAAAGCTACTGCAACTCATTTGAACATGTCATTGAATATTGTCCCGTGCTATTAGCCAAACTTCAGGAGAGACGAGGAGGAAACCAACAAGTACAACTAATATCAGCAGAACCTTGCGAGGAGGATCCCAGAGTCGTTGTTATCACTAGAGGAGGTGCTTTTACATGAGAATATGAAGTGACCCCAGGAAAGACTACAGGAGAATCAAGGGTCAGAAGAGGTGCAGAGAAGACACATGTGTTTGATCCAAGGAAAGAAAAATAGACGTTTGAAGAGGAAAGAAGAGAATTTGGAAGAGATCAGTCTTCTTCCTCAAAGACACGGTGAGAATTAAGAGAATTTAGAATGCCTCTGGCATTCTATCATTCTGTTGTGCCCAGAGATGGAAAAGAGGTAAGCAAGCTTGTTAGTTTCTTATATACGTTCATTGATTTGATTAAGGATGGAAGAGTTGTGCAAGAACTAAAAAATTTGATCAGACAATATGAGATAGGCATGATAGATCCTCTGCTGAATAAAGAAGTACATCAAGTATCTAGGAAGAGAAGGAAAAACAAATAACTACAGCTTATGCTCATATTGGGGACTACGACATAGATTATGTAGTCCTCGACTTAGTGTCAGAAGTCAATGTTATGACGAAGTAGACCTGGGCACTGATGGGAAAACCTAAGTTGATTTACTCCCCTATCGGGCTCAGGATGGTTAATCAGCAGGCAATAAGCCCCTTTGGAAGACTGGAGCATGTCCTCGTGGACATCGACGGGGTAAGGATGTTTGTGGAATTTGAGGTGATTGAGATAGCTGATGAAATTTGTCCTTATCCTCTGCTATTAGGAATTGATTGGGCTTTCAACAATTCCACTTTTGTTGACTTAAAGAAAAGAAGAATGACATTTGAAGGTGATGACCTTAGGGTCATTGCACCTCTTGATCCTGATGAAGGTCGTAGATACACAGAACCCATCAGAGAAGAAGACCACGCATATGATCTAGAGAATATATATAAATTGACAACAAGGCAACATGATTAAATTAATACTACAACATATGGGAATTTAAGCTCGTGAAGTGACATCGCATGCTCATCAGATTCATAAGAAGCACTAGAGAATTGGCAGAACAAAATGTATGAATTTTCTGCATGGAGGTGTGCTAGATTGACCAGGGAAGTTCGCTGGATTGGCACAAAAGTAAGTAATATGCCCACATTTGATGGTTTAAATCATTTAGAAACTTCCTTCTTGGAATTTGAAGAAATTTTACTAGTACAATAGAGACTGTTGGAACTAAATGAAGCCTTGAAAGAAACACCAATGAGATGGTGGGGAACACACAAGAAGAACATTGCAAACTAGGTGCAATGTCACACTTTGTTGACAGTACTCTTTTCAGACCAAGTCGAAGGGTGCAAAGTTCGATACACAGGTCAAAATTGTCCGAAGGACCATGTGCGAAGTTGTGAGGAGGCCTGGAGAATAATTCCTTAGGAGAAGTGGGTGCATAAATTCATTAAAACTTTGGACACAACGCTTATCAATTGGTATCTTCAAGCATAACTATGCCTCACCACTTCAGATTGGTACGGTATGAATCGGAACTTTGTAGCTACATTTTTATTTGAAATTCAGTACCTCACAGTAGATCTGGCTTTGCAACTTGTAAGATGAAAATTCTTTGAGGAGGCACCTAACCTCCCTGTTGAGAAAGAAGAGGATGAATGGACTGCACCTCTTCAGAAATTGCAAGGTTGTTACAATATCAATGTTGATGAAGATGATGATCCTAGGAATGTGAACATTGTAGAAACTGAAGGACAGAGAGACATAGAAGGACCAGGAGTCGAACTACCTTTCATTGTATAGCCAATCAAAATCAAGAAAGTTAATATTGGGACAGAGCAAGAACCTAAGATCGCAAACGTTAGAGATTATTGGGATGATGCCACTATTAACAAGATCACAAAACTATTGCATGACTATCGAGACTTGTTTCCAACCAATTTCATCGACATGAAGGGAATTAAAGGGCCCATGGTAGAAATGAAGATCCCCTTAAAACCAGATGCAAGGCCAGTCAAGTAGAGACCCTACAGATTGAATCCCAAATATAAGAAGAAATTCAATATTGAATTAGACAGAATGCTGGAAACAAGAAGCATAGAACCTATTGAAGAATCAGAATGGATCATCCCTATGGTGGTATAGGATAAGAATACAAGAGAGATCATAATCTATGTATATTTAAGGAAATTGAATGACACCTTCTTACATGATCCATTCCCTACACCATTTACTGATGAAGTGTTAGATAATGTGGGAGGATAGGAAGTTTACTCCTTGACAGATGGATTTTTAGGTTATCACCAGATCAGGATTGCTAAGGAAGATCACCATAAGACCATATTTGCAACTGAATAGGGTTCTTTTCAGTACACAGTGATGCCTTTCGAATTGAAGAATGCACTAGCCATATTTTCTAGGGTGGTGGTCGAAGCATTCAAGGAATTTTTACATAATTGTTTGGAATCATATTTTGATGATTGGACTGTTTTTAGCTTATTGAAAAATCATATTGGATGTTTAAGACTAATGCTGGATAAGTGTAGGAAATGTCAAATTGCCCTGAACCTGAATAAGTGTATCTTATTTTCTCCCTTTGGAGTGTTTCTATGCCATATCGTGTGTAAGCAGGGGTTGCTGGTAGATCCTTCCAAGGTTGCCATCATTGTTGATATACTTCCTCCTACTTCGGTTAGACAGCTGCGCATTGCGTTGGGACATACTAGATACTACAAAAATTTCATCAAGGGATATGCATAGATAACAACACCCATGGAAAATATTTTAAAGAAATGTTGTCAGTTTCAATGGTCAAAGGAATGCCAGTAGAGATTCGACACACTGAAATAGAAAATGGTCACTGCACCTATTCTAGTTTTCCCATATTGGAGTAAGGAATTCCATGTGCACGTTGATGCATCATCTATTACATTAGGAGCAATGTTAGCACAACCAAGAGCAAGAGATATTGACCACCCGTTATCATTTGCTACTAGGAATCTCTCTACAACTGAGATAAATTACACTACCACTGAGAGAGAAGGTTTAGCCATGGTGTACATGCTGTAGAAGTTTCAACACTGCTTGATGGGAGGACATTTTAATATGTTCACTGATCACTCTGCGTTGAAATACCTAGTCAACAAGCCAGTGTTGGGGGGAAGAATATGCAAGTGGCCACTGTTATTCCAGGAATATGATTTTGAGATTATGGTCAAGCCAGAGAGAATGAACAAGGGACCTGACCACTTGTATAGTTTAGAACATGGAGAGGAACCTACCAGTTTGGAGGATACACTACCAGATGCACAATTGCTGGCCATCAGAAAGGTTGATGATCACTTCGTTGATATAGTCCAGTTCCTATCAACAAGAATGGCACCTCGCGAATATACAGTCATTCAGAAGAAACAACTAGTATTTCATGCTGCAGATGTTTCACTTATAGTTGGGAAACTATATAAGATCAAACCTGATGAGATCTTGTGGAGATGTGTTATGGAGGTGGAACAACCACTGATTCTGGAAGAGGCAAATGAAGGCATCGCAGGAGGAAATTATGGAATAAAAAAAACAACGCATAAGGTTCTTAGATCTATCCTCTGGTGGCCCACTTTACACAAAGATGCTAAGGAATACTACAGAGACTGCGATGTATGCCAAAGAGTTGGGAAACCTTCCAGAAGATATGATATGCCTTTAGCACCTCAACTAACTTTACAAGCATTTGAGAAATGGGCCATTGATTTTGTGGGACCTATCAACCCACCAGGAAAGCGCATTGGAGCTCGATACATCATCACTGCGATAGAGTATTTGACCAGATGGGAAGAAGCAAGAGAAGTTAAGGACTATAGTGCAACTACATCTGTGTGATTCATATTTGATGATATCATAACCTGATTTGGGTGCCCGAAGATCCTTATAAGCAATCAAGGTACACATTTTACTAATAAGACTATTGAATCCCTGACTCATGAATTTGCATTCCACCATCAGAAGAGAACTCCATACCATCCACAAGTGAATGGTACAGTCAAAGATTTCAATAAGATCTTGGAGACAGTGCTAACGAATATTTGCAGTGTAAACAGGGATGATTGGGATTTGAGAGTACCAACAGTTTTATGGGCTTATAGAATGACTTGCAAGAAGATGACAATGCAGACTCCCTTTAAGTTGGTTTATGCTCTAGAAGGAGTGTTCCCCATGGAATATTTAGTTCCTATCTTAAGAATTGCAACATTCATAGATATGGATGACATTGACGTTGTTCAGAATAGGATTGCGTAGATGGTGGAACTAGAGGAAGACGATTTTATTGCATTATTTCATCAACAGGTACAGAAGGAACGAGAAAACGCCTATCATGACAGACATATCAAGAATAAATCCTTTAAGCAAGGAGGTATGATACTGGTATATGAAAATAAGTTCACAAAGCATCCAGGGAATTTCATGACACACTGTCTTGGTCCATATGAGGTTGCTTGTGTTACAAAAGGTGGAGATGCGCAGTTGAAGAACTTGAGTGGAGAATGGAAGGACGGTTTAGTAAATGGGAGCGGATAAAATTATATTATGACAACTAGTTTCCTCAAAGATCTCAGTAAAAGAGTAAGAAGAAGGGTCTAGGTACCAGGTGTAGTTGAAACTGGGTACCAGACACAGAAAAGACAGTATGCACATTACAAGGAGGGACAAAACATAAAGCAGAGGCTGCTCCACGTTGTCTGAATTCGAAGTAGACTAAAAGGTCCAGTCCTACAATGACTCGGGATGTGTCACGGGTGAGTGTTGGGGGCATGTTGACCCTTGGTTATGGATTAAGGAATAAATCAAAGAAAAAGGAAGAGAAAAGATAAAATACAAACTGTGCAGAAGGCACAGTGACTGAGAATGGGTCGAAGTGGTAAAAGAAGCAAAAAAGAAGGAGTGAAGTAAGGGAAAATGAGTCGTTGAACAAGAAAATCGTGGAGGATAGAACAACAAGGAAGATGGATTTAGGAAAAATAAACAAGTGAAAAAAGTCATCAACGAGTGCTTTGGAACAACTCACGGAGAAGATGAAAAGATAGCTTGGCGAAGCCATGAAATTACGGGTCAAGTGGACCCAGGGTTTTAGACACCTAGGGTTTTGACACCTAGATGTTTATCATGTAATGTATAAATAAAGGTCTAGAATACCTGGGAGGGTTTGTTTGAGGTTGATCCATAATATTGGGGTTAATGATTGATGGTTGTTGTGGTCGAGAGAGAGAGAAGTAGGCAGTGGTATAAATTATGTACTGTAAGATCTTCAACTGGGTGCAAAAATCAATGCTGCAGCTGGGTGCACAGGGAGGAAAGAGAAAGAGAAAGATATCTTCAGCTAAGTGCACAAATAGAACTGTATGTTTTCATCTTAATATATCAAGAAACAATTTTTTGTGGATGTAGCCCTATGGAGAGGGTGAACAACGTATATCTTGTTTTCCTCTGTGGTTGATGTTGTGTTCTTTTCTTCTTATTATTTTGTTATTGCATTATTTTTCTAGATTTGAGATATAACTGTGCGAAGTAGGATTAAGTTGGTAAAGAATAACTATCTCTCTATGTGTTGTTTTGGATCCACTTTGCATTTCGTCTGGTTGTAGACACCTGTGTCCTGCAACCCCCTATTGCTACTTCGGGTGAGACTGCATCTTCTTTGCAGGTGTTGCCGAAAGGGCCGATAGTTAGGGATTGTTGGTGTGTTGTTAGATTTGAACTCCAGGTCTGCCCTTGTGCCAATAGTATGACAAATACAAAGGGAAGTTACCTTTCAAATGCTTCGACTGTGGAAAAATTGGACACTTTGCTAACATATGTCCCTATCCCAAGTGGGAGGATAGTAATGATGAAGAAGCCTACAACAATAAATACCATAAAATGTATAAATCCCAATACAAAAAATTCTATAAGAAAAGGGAAAGCATTTTACTACAAAGGAGACAATAGTTCATCTGACATGAGTGAAATTGAGGAGACAGAGCTTCTATTTATGGGAATAAAACTTCAAAATGAAGATGAAGGAAACACTGAAGTTGAAGGAGAAGTATAATTTGAAGAATAACTTACTATTTCTCTTGAAGAATTGAGAAAATATAAAAAGAAGAAAAAATCATTGAAAGAACTATGATTGGAATACGAAGGAAAACAAAAATCAAGAGAAAAGGAAGTTTCAAAAACCATCAATGAAACAAAACAAATCATTATTGACTTGAAAACTAAAATCCAAGAAGCCAAAAGAATTGAATAAGTTATAATAAAACAACTCAATGACAAGCAACAAGACTGTGAAAATCTAGAAGCTGAAAGTGATCTTCTAAAAAAGGAACTTGAGAAAGAAAAGAACAAATCAAGATTTGAAAACAATTCAAGAATCTTGGATGATATTCTTAACAACAAAGATCATCAAGCAATAATACAAGGTTTGGTTATGATCGACAAAAGTCTAACAAAGGATCTAACTCTACATCTCATGAAACTGACAAAACTCCAAAAGGTTATGCAACTGCCCTTCAAAGTTCCTTCAAAAAGAAAGAAAAAAGATAAATATTGATTTTAATTAGCACAAATCTGATCTCCCTTCACATGAGAATGAATATAGAATAAATAAAATTACAAGAATAACTCCCCCAAAAGGGTATCAACATATCTTTCTTGTCTATTTGTTGTCTTGTAATAATTTTTGGTATAAAACATTAGATTGTAAAGCCTATGGAAAGTACAATCATAAAATGTTCAAAGATATGATTATAGGAATATCAAGTATAATAATGTTCAAGAGAAGACAAACTATAATTGATTTTCTCCATTACAAGATTACAATATTGAATTCCACAAATGCAACAATTATGGTCATAAAGATAGTGACTATAGACTATCAATAAGTTATATGAAGACTTCCAATATCTGAGAAGAAAGACATAAGAAGATATGGAGAAAATATGAAGTACAAAACATAAAATATGATGAATATATTGCACCTAAAATTGATGAAGTTGATAATAAGAGAATGATGTGTGAAGTTCCTAATAAGGAATGTGAAAATCAAAGTTTTTCTTATGAAGTGGATCAAGATCAAGAAACAAGAGTTCCTAAAGAAGAATATGACACATTTCTAGATCTTTATGATGTCCTACAAATCAATAATTCATTATTCAATGAAAGAAAAATGCAAAAAGAGAATTCTAAAGAAGAAGATGAAGAAGTTTTTGTTGCACAAAACAATGATGATGATGATGATGAACTTCCAAAAGAAATTCATCTAGTAGAATTGAGCGATGAAGATGTTGAAAGGTTTTCAATTTTCTTTGATGATACATTAATCTCCCCCTCAATAGAAAATACAAACTAAAGGAAGGAATGGATTGAAGGAATGACCGCAATATCAATATCATGAAATGAATGTGAAGCAAATATTGATGACAAATTTGATCATTCCCTTAAAAATGGTTGGGAATTATAAATTGATGTCAATATAAGACACTTTAGAACTTGTTTTGATATGAATAATCAAGGAAGGCCTATGAGGACTGTTCAAAATCAACAATGAAGATTTGGTATGACAAACGCCTTGAAATCTATCCATAAAGATGAATGAACGACCTGAACTATGATGAAATATTCAGCAATAGGATTAGAATTAAAAAGGCTATCAACCTTGTTAAGTCACATAAAGAAACCAATATTTTTTTTGTTTATGGAATTCCCAAAAGAATAAGAAACGTATGAATATGACTCTTACAACCAAGAACAATAAGTTATTGGGAAAAGATCATGGTTTGAGGAGCTATAGGAGTAACAACATCTTTACTTCTATTTAAGAAAAAATATGAGCATGAGAAAGTTTTGAATGTGAAGAAGATAGTTATGGTTATATGGGCAAAAAACCATATCATTGTTTGAGACAACAAAAAAATGAAGAGGCTTTTGGGTTACAAATGAGTGAATAAGTTGACTAGCATCATGAATAAATTCAGAGCAGTCTGGAAGGAAATAAAGATAGTTCTTGAGCAACATTTGTATAAATCTTGGAAGACTCTTGAAGGAAGCTAAAGGGAAACATAATTAAAATATATCTAGTGCATCATTGAAGCAACATCGTTAGAAGAGGAATATATATTAAATTATCATGGAAGAATAAAACACGTCTTGAGTATTTGATCCAACAGTACATCAACAGATGAAAGGACCAATTTTTATTTCTAAGAGGCAGAAGTTGAAGTTAGTTTTTTGCAAAATCAAAGGATCATGGTAAAAGAATTGTTTTGACATATACAAACAAAGGTCGATTTTCTCTTGAAAGGTCTCTATTGTTTATAATTAATAGTCAAAGAGGGAGAATTATTGACAGGGGGATTTGAAGAATACTAGATGGAAGTTATTTTTCCATTTATGTCAAAGGGGGAGAGATAACCAATAAAACTTGTCCAAAGTAAAAAGAATGAATATAGGGGGATTCATCCCAAAGGATTAAAAAAGAATACAATACACATTCACAAGGGGAACAAGTTCATTTTACTAAGTTTCCATCAATTACAACGGGGGATATCGTTGGAAATTTGCTTGTCATTGATGCCAACCTTAATATTGTTAATGTGACATGATCTGATGTATTAAGGTCAATAAAGGTTTGAAGGAATGATCAAATAACATATCAAGTAAGAAAAAATTGATGAACCTTGCATGAATATGTCAAATGTTGAGAAAATGTGTAGAAACATTGTGAAGTATTGAAGTAACATGAAGTGTTGTGTAGCCACCTCTGAAGTAGCAACAACTTATAAATATCACACATGAATTCATGTTACCTCCTCCTTACAATGCTATCAAGTAGTGTTATGAAGAGATACTCTACTCAATCCTACACAAGTTGGATATGTTGTCATCATCATCATTGGCTAATATAGTATTGTTACTAAGACAAAATAATGGGATGACTAATATGTTGTCTTCTCGGCAGATCCATAACTTTGTCAATACCATAAATAAATAATTTACTGACATGCATTCACAGAATAAGAATTTGAACAAGAAAAATAGGTGAGGTTGTTGTTCACTTCATAAAGGTATCATTGGAAGACCTTTTTACAATGAAACCTCAAAAAAAAGTTGATATACTCTAAAGACAAAGGGAAAATATTAAAGTGTAGTGCTCAATTAAATGTAGTAGGTAGGGTTTGGTTTGAAATGTTTATAGACCTGGTCTACATAGTCTAAAAAATTTCAAATCAGACTCTATGATCCACAAAACCTTTCTAGTCCATGCTTTTGATATACCATCATAGTTTTTCTCAATATTCCACAGGATTCACTACAGGAATTGGCTTCAATTCACCTAAGAGATCATATATTTACCTTGATACAAGATTCTTGATACTCTGATCATCAATATAGGTGTGAAAACTGCAAGGTAGCGATAGGAGTTTTCACCGTGGTCGTTAGACCAAGCCACCAAAATATAAAAATCTATGGACCAACAACTAACAACAATGTTGATCATTGAATTAAAATGAGAGCATGATAGGAAGAAGGAGTTGATAATGAATGATGAAGAACACTTATGTATGGACTTTGATCATTGGATCAAAATGAGAGTACGATCGAATGCCTTTAATTCCTTCACATTTGAAACTTGCATGGAAATTAAATAGGTGGTTGGACCCAAAAGTATATTAAGTCATATTTAATAAAACACATGTCAGCTCCATGTCTTATCACATTTTGGCATAGGGGTTATTCCATGTGCATATCTAAAATGTGAAAATCATAGGAACTGTTCACTCACCCAATGATTAAAACCGAGCCATTGATCTGACTAAACACCAAGGTAAGCCTCATAAGTATTCACCCTTAGTCACAGGGGGAGGACACATGAAAAGTGGTAATGAGTTAAAGTGTCAATGAGGTTAATTCCTGGTTATAAGGGTGTGGTCACCTAGTAATTAAAGGATTTCCTTCGGGCTAGGTTACAAAACTGGATTGTGTGCCTTGTTTGTTAACTATTGGTCACACAATTTGGTCTTATGAGAAAAGGACCCAGAAATTAAGAAATCATCCACCATGTCAGTGCATGAAATTCACTTGAGAACTAATTAGAGTGTGAATTTAATTAACTTCTGAGGGTTTATTCAAAGTAAAGTTGTAACAACCCCCAGATGGGGTGCTAGGGAGGAACACTTGGCATGTATCAGAGGCAGGGATCAGCCAACGGGGCATGGAGCCATGTGACGGGCTCGTGCCACCGCCCGCCACCCCACTCCTGCATTAAATTGCTCTTAAGACGTCGTAGCAGTTCATTTATGCAACCTCCCTCTCCCTTTGCGCCTCATTTCATGGCTTGGTTGCTGGTGTATGCCCCTCGTATCTACTTGCGCTCTGTATGGCTCCCCCCTCTGATGCCATGGCCTGATATTTCCTGAACCTTCATGCTTTTTGCATTCCCTACTCATCTCCAGGCACTTTATCCTTGCCCGTTGCACCTAGTCTCTTTTGGCAGCCACGAGTAGAACCTCATGTCGTGCCCAAGGGGGAGGCCTCGAAGAGGCTCTTCATGGAAGCCTCGCCGACCTTCTGTCTCACCCCCTGACTCGCCCTCCTTTTGCTCCTCCCCTTCCATCCAACCCGAGCCTTTTCTGCCTCCCTCTCCCGCTCCGCCTGTTTCGCAGTTTGATTGTCTATCTATCATCCCCAGGCTGTCGAGTTCCTCCTCATGTCCCCTTCTTTCTCCTCCAACGGTTGAGCCTGTCCCTATACAAGTTCTTGAATCTTTAAGGAAAACCGAGGGAGAGCCACCTCCTCCTCGCAATCCATGGAACTCTGAGAAACAGTCCTCTGACTCTTTCTTCGACACGCAGCTAAGAGAAAGCCTCGCCATCCTCTTTGTTCACGTTCAATCGGTCACCAGGTGAGAAAAATGGAGAACGCTCTGCATATCCTATTGGGTTCATCAGGACAGAACATCTGTGGCAGCATGGGGTTAAAAGAAAACAAAACTAAATACAATCTAACTAACAACTGAAAGCAAATAACAATTCGAAAATAAACAAAAACGTCAAACATAAGACAAGGGAGTCGTCAATGGTTCCATGCTTGATCTATTAGTGAAACCAGATCACATGCTGAAGACAGAGATAGGGGTTCCCTCTCCCTCCAGCGGAAGGTCCTTCGGAGCCCTCAACATAATGCTTTCCTTACAAAATGAATAGAACCGAACTGAGTGATGAAAGAACTCTGGGTTAGGCCGCTGATGGATTGCTTGTCAAAGACTGAGCTATGAATCATCTGGACAGCGTAACATTGCTTTGAATTCTCTGCTAAAACAATGAGTCTTCACGGCTATTTATAGCAATTTTCCAGGCGGTCACGTAACCAACTTCCGGTGTAAACACGGACCTGTTTAGGGTTCACTTAAGTCATTAATTCACCGAATTTGCAGAGCCGACTCTGATTCGAGAGTCAAATCATCTTGGGGGTCAGTCCATAGGTGGTCGGGAGGCCGACTTATGCAATTAATGCGCCGTATTAGCAGATGCGCGGGTTTTTGTGTTGACAGGCGCGCGTCGGGCGCGCATGCGCTAGTAACACGTTTTTGTCCCACGCATATGCGCGCGCATCAAGCTGTTGTAAAGTGCCCTTCAATTTTTTGGTTACTTTGTATAGTTTTTGACCCTTCTGGAATGCTGTGAACTTAATTCAGTTCCATGAATGAATTCATTGCTGTTTTGATGATGTGGAGTTCTTGTCGCCATGTGCAGACGAAATTTCAGTGATAACACTCTTCAGCTTGGTCTTTGAACTCCGTCAGGGGGTGGAGGACCTTCAATTCCGCCTACAAGCCACAGACGAAAAGGTAGTATTCTTTCTTCAGCTCCTTTCCTCCCTTCAAGAGGCTTTCCCCTCAGACGCGGTAGGGGCGGCTATAGCAGAGGAACCTTGCACAGCTACCAGTAATGGAAATGCCCAGGTGCAACGATATGCAGGGAATGGGCTAGAGCAGGCCAAGCACGAGGACATGACCGTGGAGGTGGACTCAGCACGATGACCGTTGTAGGATACTTCGAAAGGTGCTGACAGAGCCGAGAGCAATGTGGAAGCTGGAATGCAATGGGAAAACCAAGTGACGTATGTCGAGGAGGAACCATGGTCCGAGGCCATCCACGCCACCTGGCCAGGTTATTCGACAAATGTCTAGTTCCATAGTGGTACATTAAGTTTTATTAGCTTCTCCTCTATTTAGCTGATGACCAGTCAGTTTGAGACTATTGTTCTTAGAATTTTACACCACTTATGCTTGCCTCCCCTGCTGGCTGGATTGGTTTCCCCTCTGTTGGGGCAGTCCAATAATTACAGTATGGCTATGTCTGTATTTTGAACCTCTACTTTGGTTTTGGAAGGTTTTTTTATATATAATACTACTTACTTACAAAAAAAAAAAAAAGTAAAGTTGTAACAACATTAAATATGGTTTAAATTTTTTAAAGAAGAAATTTTGGCCTCGGGAGGAGAGTTAACAAGATGGACATACCTACTAAACAATTCCATCAAGCCTTTTGAAACAAGACACTTTATCTACACAATTCCCCTCTATACAACAAATCTTAGATCAATTAGAGGTTTAATCTAAGGAGTTGAAATATAGAACCTCTTGGATTGAAGCACCCATCCATTCCATTGTTTCTATAAGACTTTTGGCACATAAAAAGATAAATGGTGAAACACCTTACAAGGGATTTGAAGCCTTTAAAATTAAATACAATCTCTTGATAATAACAGAAGAAGAAATTAGGCTCTAAATTATATTAAAGTATTATTGTTATTGATGAAAAGGCATATTGATTCATTGTTTATTTTACAAAGAGACACAATGGTTTAATATAATACACCTTTTGAAAGAGTATATAAGTAGACAAATATGGTGAAATAAAGTGTCTCTGCGGTCTAGTTAAGAATATCTAAACACATACATAGTCCAAGGAAGAATTTTTAAACATTCTCTTGAAGTGAGGGTGGAAGGGAGACGAAACGGAGGATTGCAGTCCTCTACAGGTTGGATCCTGAAAAACAGGGAGTTGGTGCTTCCTCAAGTTAGTGCTTCGAAACAAGGGATTTGGTGCTTCCTCAAGTTGGTTCTTGAAATCAAGGGAGTTGGTGCTTGAAAACAAGGGAGTTGGTGCTTGGAAACAAGGGAGTTGGTGCTTCCTCAAGTTGGTGCTTGAAAACAAGAGAGTTGGTGCTTCCTAGAGTTGGTGTTCTAAGCATGGGATTGTTGTCTCCTTGAGTTGGTGCTCAAAAGAAGAGAGATAGGTGTCTCCTATACATTGTAACTTGTAGTTTTTGTGATTTTTATAATTAATTTATGTTTTCAGTGCATTTTTGTTGATCAATTGTTGTGATTAATAAGTTTAATATTTAATTATTATTAAAATATTGAAAAAGAACCAATATTGATTCACCCACGCTCTTAGTATTGACCAATATTTCAACATATTTATTATATAAACAAAGCTATTGTAGTATGAAAGAGAGACAGAGAGAAATGGAGAAAGGAGAGTACAAGGAAATAAATCATGTAGGGAGTGTGTACAAAACATAATAGATAAGGAGAATCATGGTTTTTAATAAAATAGAAGTTGTAGACCCATTTTACTATGAAATATCCTCCTTTCTCTAGTTATTTTCATTGAATCCCTATACAGATAATGTGATCATGTTTTTGTTTTATGTTATATCCTTGACATACATGTAAATGTATGTGCTATTATATAATTGAGATGGGGATGATATTCATAACATAGATCTAAGTCTTAATTGATTGAACCTTCGACAGAGAGATTGAGCCAATTTAAGTCCTAGTGGAATGAGATCAAGGAGTCTGATTCTAAATTCCTATGAATTTCGTAAGTCTTGAATCCATCATAAAAAAGAACTTCATGAATCAAATCACTGTGCACATTCACATCACAACTAGTTTGAAAAAAAAATAAAAATTGTAGTTCATATTGGAAGTAGATAGAAATTGAGGAACATATTGAAAAGGATTGAAAGTAAAGTTCAAGCATATGTAAAGGATTTGACCAGAATGAGTGCCACCGAACCTGAGCCAAATAATAAGTGAGAAGGTTGGTTTATTATTTCTTGGTGGCCAGTTTACTAGAACAGTCGATTGACGAAGTGTGATTGTTTTTTTGTTTGTTTGTTTGTTTGTTTGTTTGTTTTTATGTTACATGAAGTTCGTCAATCAGATCGGAGAAAGGTATGAAGTTCATTTATAACTTCCCTAGTGGATTAAATTCCTTTCGGTGATGAGGTGGGATGATTAACATATATGTTAATTGATGGAGTTTAGAAGATGAAAAGTCTTCCCGATCTTGATAATTGTGTAATGGATCAATGGAGTCCATTCGACAGAGACTTTGAAAATGAAGTAACTAAAGAACAAAGAGGGAAATTTCGAGTTAGGAAATTAAAGGTAAGATTTCAAACTTTAGAAAGGGAATGGTGAAGTTAATTTTATTAGAGAGAGTCTGGATTAGAAGAGGTTTGTATCAAATTTTTGTATTAGAGCGCAAGATGCTCTGAAAAAGAGATTGTAAAAGTTTTAGTTAAAAAAATGATTGTTGTAAAACATGAAGAATATTATTGCGGGACGTATATGGTCCATGTTTTTGAAAAAAGTTGCATATTTTTGTGTTTGTAGGTGTCACTGATGATGAAGATAATGCAAAAATTGTGAGAGATAAGTGTATAAGGAAATATAGATGTTTCAAAGCTGTTGAAGAATGTAGGATTTGTGTTACTCATAAGATTGAATGGAAAGAGTTGGTGGCTAGAAGAATCCCTCAAGATAGAAAATATTGAATAATGGAGAGGGAGAAGCAAATAAAGCTCAGAGAAAAGGTCTAAAATAACAAGGACTAAAGATACCAATAGACCAGGTTCAGAGGAAGACCTAGGTGAGGTATTTAACAAGGTGAAGAATATTTTCTATAGAGGAAGGTACATAAAGTGAGAACAATAAATATCAGAGGAAAACGAAAATGAAAAGTATGGATTAGTGAAAGGATATGCCAAAGAAAATTGAAAGAATAATGATCTAAGAAAAATGACATAATGTGAAAAAGGAGATTGCAAGGATGGCACTTGAAATCATAAGTATTATAAAATATCAAAATAGGCAAAAAACAACAGAGGCATTGATGATAGAGATGAGGAACATGCAATAAGATTTGCATATCATAGATATATCCTAGAGAAGAGGAGTTGAAGAAGGTGATATGAGGGACAAAGAAGAAACATTAGAGGATGTGGTAGTAAAAGAAGAATATGAAAGTGTAGAATAAAGGATCATAAA
>SNQJ01S0148332.1:23604-34963 GCA_010110895.2 Picea sitchensis | reverse complement strand
AAGGAAATATAGATGTTTCAAAGCTGTTGAAGAATGTAGGATTTGTGTTACTCATAAGATTGAATGGAAAGAGTTGGTGGCTAGAAGAATCCCTCAAGATAGAAAATATTGAATAATGGAGAGGGAGAAGCAAATAAAGCTCAGAGAAAAGGTCTAAAATAACAAGGACTAAAGATACCAATAGACCAGGTTCAGAGGAAGACCTAGGTGAGGTATTTAACAAGGTGAAGAATATTTTCTATAGAGGAAGGTACATAAAGTGAGAACAATAAATATCAGAGGAAAACGAAAATGAAAAGTATGGATTAGTGAAAGGATATGCCAAAGAAAATTGAAAGAATAATGATCTAAGAAAAATGACATAATGTGAAAAAGGAGATTGCAAGGATGGCACTTGAAATCATAAGTATTATAAAATATCAAAATAGGCAAAAAACAACAGAGGCATTGATGATAGAGATGAGGAACATGCAATAAGATTTGCATATCATAGATATATCCTAGAGAAGAGGAGTTGAAGAAGGTGATATGAGGGACAAAGAAGAAACATTAGAGGATGTGGTAGTAAAAGAAGAATATGAAAGTGTAGAATAAAGGATCATAAAAAAAATTATGAAGGTAAGTTCAAAACCTCAGTTATAAGTTCCTATGTATGAAAGAAGTCTTAATATAGAAGAATTGATTGATTGGATTGCAACCATGGATAAGTATTTTGAATATGAGGAGGTAGAAGATAAAAAAACATTTTATTTTTCTTCTACAAGATTGATAGAAGGAAGAGAGGAAAGAAAAAAATCACATCATGGGACATAATGGTAACTAAGTTGAAATCCAATTTCTTTACAAGGGATTACTAGAAACAGTGGTTTAGAAGGCTTCAGAATTTGAGGTAGAAAGAAATGAATGTGAAATATTATAGAGGGGAATTTTACAAGTCAACTATAAGGGAAGGTCATATAGAAGAATATTTGGAAAAGGTAGCAAGGTATATAAATGGTTTAAATCTCAACATCCAGAATGAGATTGGTTCATTAACTCCAAGAACAATGCATGAATCCTATAAAGTTGCACTCAAAGAAAAAGAAAAGACGTCCAGGAAACAAATTCAGTATCCATAAGATAGAAGTAGGTATTTTAGGGGTAAAATAAAACATGATGATAATAATTCAGTTCATATTTCGGATAGAAGAGAAGGAAATCCTCCAAGTCAAATTTTGATAGAAGATCATTCATAAAAAAGAATAATGTCACATTTAGGAGGTGGATATTTTTGGGTAAGTGTTTCAAATGTAATGATTATGTTCATAGATCTTATGAATTCCCACATTTTCTGCATGGATATCATACTAATTAGATTGTATAATATGAAGATGAATAAAGTGTAGGATCATCATTGCCAATGAAAAGGGTATCTCTCAAGACAAGTAAGGAGATCAAAGAGAATATACAAAGGAAATATTTGTTTAGGAACACTTTCAAGTCAAAAGATTAGTGTTGTATAATAATTATTGATGGTGGTAGCAAATATAATTTAGTATCTCTTGAAATGGTTGAGAAATTGAGTTTGGAAACATTTGTTCATCCTACACCTTACAAAGTGACCTGGTTACACAAAGGATATTATATTTTAGTAAATGAACAATGCAAAATAGAGTTCAAGATAGGAAACTATCATGATGAGGTGATTTGTGATGTAATAACCATGGATGTTTGTCGTGTATTATTAGGGAGACCTTGGAAATATGATAAAAGAGAAATTTATGATGGGAGAAAAAATACCTATACCTTTAAAAATAATGGTGAGAGATTTTTAGGGACCTAACCTCCCTATTCCCCCATGTAGGCAGAATAATATATTTTCCATGTAATAAAGGTCAACATTAGTTAATAAGGCCTATTTAATAAATGTGAACAAGTCAATGTGAGAAGACCTAATGGAAGCTTCTTCATATAGAATGTTCTTTAGAAGATAGAATTAGTATAAAAAAGAATATGAGGCATGAGAAAGCCTTGTCCTGAGAATTATTGTAATAGAGAACTGCTATTCTAGAGGTTCCCCCCTTGAAGAGGCAAGAAAACATTGCTTTCTATCAATAAAGGTATCATTTTTTGTTGTGGTTCTCTACATTTTGTTGTTTCGCTAGTATTTTCTGCAATATTTCTATTTTCTTCTTAATATAATAGATCTGGTGCCTAACGAGTAGTATCCAAGAAATTTTCTTTGTGGAAACTGTGGAAATTTGTTTTTCATGGTAGAGACATGTACTATTGGCATCTTTAAAGCACAAAGATCTATCTCTCATCGGGTAAAAATGAGGTGTGGAAGACTACACACAAGAAATATAAACCGTTTCAAGGGTTACTTAGAAACCAATGTTTCACATTGTTGGAAACCTCTATAACCCATGTTGGTGCCCCTCGAGTAGTACTGCAGCATACAAAATATGTACATATCCATCACTCCCATGTACTGTCAGGTATATCGGAAGTCCCCTAGGTCTCCTGAAACCAACTCTAGATTAGTTGATCGACCTCTTGATTTCTATAATGACATCAAGAACAACACTCGAGAATATATTCTCTAGTACTTGGATAATCGAGTAGTACGACTAAAGGTACGATCGAGCCTCCTTAGTTGGTTTCCTAAGATAGTAGGATGAGTACTATGGTTTGAACCCAAACATATATTAGAGAGCTATAGTACAGGGAAAACCCGTCTTTAGGAACCCTAAAAACCTTGACCCTTGGGAAAGAAATAGAACATAAAAGGAATATATGAGATCTATTGTCGCGCAACCCTGCCTCCAGCGTTTTGGTTGTGAAATTCATACAAAATTTATCCTACTAACAATTTTTCCACTTCATCACTGCAGTATTCTTCAGGTCAGAGTATAACTCCTCAAGAGTAAAAAAAAAGGGTATAGTGGTCCTGCCAATGACCTTATACAAAACCTATTCCATTGGATTCCTCTCTTCACCCTGATCATAGTGGTACCTATCATTTTTAAGATTTTTTTTTTCCATGGACCAGACTCGCTTCCCAAAACCCTTATTTGTGACATATCCCATTGGATTCCCCTTTTTTCCCTAATCATCATGGTACCTATCACTTATAAGCTCTTTTTTCTATGGTCCCACCCACCCTTATAGGAACCCTTATTTGACACTTATCCCATTGGATTTCCTTGTCTCCATGATCATAGTGATATATATCAACTATCCATTTTTTTTTAAGTGGACCCACTCCCTATTCCAGGAACCCCAAATTTCTACATGGCCAACACTCGCACCCAAGAACTCCAAGCCGAAATCACCATGAAGTAGGACCAATTTGACCATTTTGAGGCACAAGTCTAGACTGAATTTTCCAAAGTTGACGATCGATTGATCAATTAGAGGGAAAATTGGAAAATAAATTTGACACCCTCAATGTTTACCTTGACTAGTTGTTGAAACAATCCCATGACCCCCCCTTCCCCGAATAAACCTCCCAAGTAGATGGTTTTGAATCCTCCCATACTATGGAATTTCATTTCAAACCCTTTCATCATGACCCCCGTCTTCCCTGAGTTGAGGTCAATAAATTTGATGGATCTGATCCCACAGGCTAGGTCAACCAAATGGAGTGTTATTTATCTTTGCATGGTATTAATGATGCATTTTCCAAACTCCATTATGTTGTTCTCTATGTAGATCCTGAACATTGGAAATGGTGGTAATGACATAAAAATGCACGCCTAGGGTATGTTGCCTGGAACCAATTTGTTGCATATCTTTATGAACGATTTGACACCAACACCCACTATTTAGGCCATTTTACCAAGTTGAAATAGTCTAATATAGTGGAAGAATTTATAAACTCCTTTACGTATTTGGATTTTATAAAGGAGTGTATGATAGATATGTTCTTTCAAAAATGTTTTATTAGTGGCATAAAAGGTGAAATCCATGCCCAGGTCCTCATCGCTCGCCGCTAGACTTGGTTAGAATATACTAAATGTTCCAAAGAAGCACAACATGTTGTCTTTTCCCAGAACAAGAATCCCTCTTTTCTTCCTCTCTCTCAACCTACCAATCTTATCACTCATGCCACCCCTCTCAAGATCCAAAAATTAACTTGGGAAGAAATGGATGAACACCAACTCAAGGGTATTTTCTATAATTGTGATGAAAATATTTTTTTTGGGCACAAGTGTAAGGAACAAAATATTTTTATGGCTATTTCTAAGGATTTTTCTAATGAGGATATTGAAGCTTCCCCTGTGAAAGAGATACCCCCCACATATGATACTACTCCACCCGTTGATCCACCTAAATTTGAACCGTTGATTTCACTGCATGCCCTCACTGAATTATCTACTCCCCAAACCCTCAAGCTCATTGGATACATTAAGAATAGGAAAGTCATAATCCTTGTTGATAGTGGTAGCACCCATAATTTTATTCACCACCCCATTGCCTAGAAAATCATTATTCGTGTAGTTTTTAAATTTTCAAATCATGATTTCCAATGGAAGTTCCATGAAATGTGGTGGGTGTTTTGAAAATGTGTGCCTACAAAATGGTCAGTACCACCTAAAATATCATATGTTTTCTATTGACATGGGAAATTTTGACATTATGCTCAATGTTAAATGTTTATGCACTCTAGTCCCCATCCTCGTGGATTGTAAGGAATTAACCATGCAATTCCAATAGGAAGGACAACAATATCAATTCCAAGGCATCACAACATGATCATCTGAGATCATCATTTCCCATTGAATGGAAAATATCCTAAGAAAAGGTCATTCAGGAAATATTTCCCAAATCCATTCCATTCAAGAAGTTGAGATACTCTCTATGCACCCTTATCTCCAATATATCCTCTCCCAACACCAAGGCGTTTTTTCCAGTCCCCATGGACTTCCCCATTCCCAATGTGTTCATGATCATTCCATTCTTCTAGTCCTAGGAACTCTCCTCCCAATGTTCACCCTTATCATCATCTCTTTTCCCTGAAGAATTAAATTGAGGAAATTGTTCAACAATTTCTCAATGCAAGTGTTGTCCATCCTAGTACCAATCCCTATTCTTCTCCCTTGGTCATGGTATTCAATAAATAAGGCACTTGGCCCATGTTTCCATACTTTCGTTCCCTCAAAAAACTCACAATCAAAGAAAAATTTCCCATTCTTGTCATTGATGATCTCTTGGATGAATTGAGTGGTGCTCATTACTTTACTAAACTTGATCTTCGTTATGGATACCATCAAATACATATGAAAGGGGATGATATTCCCAAGAATGCATTTAGAAATCATAAGGGTTGAAATGAGTTCTTTGTAATTCCCTTTGGCTTGTGTAATTCTCCATCCACTTTCCAAAGTCTCATTAATCATGTCTTTCATCCTTTTTTCCATCATTTTGTATTAGTTTTATTTTATTATATTCTCATTTATAGTAAAACTTGGACAACCCATCTTTCCCATGTGGATCAAGTTCTCCATCTACTCTCTCAGCACCAACTTTTCCTCAAACAATCTAAATGTGCCTTTGGATCCTTGAAATTGGAGTACCTAGGTCATATTGTTGGAAAGTATGGTGTATGGGTAGATCCTAAGAAAATTGAAGATATGAAGGATTGGATTCTCCCTAAAACTATTAAGATATTGTGTGGTTTTCTAGGTTTAACAGGATATTATCACAAGTTTGTATAGAATTATGGAAAAATTGTAGCACCTCTCACTGCTCTCCTTAAAAAGAATGATTTCACTTTGAATTCAATTGTTGATCAATCCTTCCATTCCTTGAAAGAGGCTATGCGCACAAGTCATGTCCTAGAACTTCCTAAATTCACCAAGACTTTTTTCCAAGAATGTGATGCTTTAGGGAAAGGAATCAGGGCAAGTCCTCATGCAAGATGGCATGACTTTGGCTTTCACTAGAAAAAAAAATCCAGGAAGACATTTCGACCAATCAATCTATGAAAATGAAATGTTTTCTACTCGTCATGCCATGGATCTCTAGTTTCCTTATCTATTGGGGCACTTTTCCAAATTAAAATTGATCATCAGAGCTTCAAGTATTTTCTGGAACAACACATTTAATCCTAGGAGCAACACAAATGGGTGACCAATCTATTTCGATATGATTATGAGATAATTTACAAAAAGGGAAAAAAATGTTGTTGGTGATGCTCTTTCTAGGAAGTATGATGAATAAGGGTCCCTCTTTTACCTCTCCTTCGCTGTACCCAATTGGATCCAAGCTATTTTCCAGGAATGGTTGCAAGACCCCAAAAGTTCTCTCCTGATTCAACAATTGCAACACCATTCTCAAGATTCTCTAGGGTACTCTTGGAAAAATTAAGAGATTCTCTACAAAGACCGTCTGTATTTAATAAAACAATAACAACTTAAATCCATGGTGCTTTCTGAGCTTCATACTTCACCCACAGTTGGGAATTCAGGGTTTACCAAAACCTTTGAAGGGGTAAAACATTTTTTTTATGGGATGGTATGAAACATGATGACTGCACCTTTGTGGATGAATGCGATGTCTGTCAATGCAACAAGGGAGAAATAGTCAAATCCCTAGGAACACTCCAACCGCTTCCGATTCCCCCTGCTATTTGGAGGGATATTTCTATGGATTTCATTGTCTAATTACCTAAATCAAGAAATAGTTTAATCATCATGGTGGTATTCGATCGTATTTCCAAATATGATCATTTATATTCTCTTCAACACCCATTCACTTCATCCATAGTGGATCCAATTTTCATGGATAATATCTCTAAACTTCATGGCATGCATCATTCTATTGTCTCTAAAAGAGATCCAAGTTTCACCAACAATTTTTGGCAAGAATTATTCAACATCCATGGAAATCAATTGTGTTAAGCCCTAAATTGTGGAAAATTACCCCTTAATTGGGGAATATTACATTAGTATTTTTATTTTATTTATGTCGTCTTTGGTCCATTAGTTGTAATTGTACATCCTAGTCTCCTATATATACCAAGGAGACCTTTTCATTTGGAATCATCTTGTATTTGTGAATTCATGTAATGTATAAGGAGGTTTCCCCATTGAAGAGAATTATTATCTGTATTTCTCTCTTTTTCATGGCGTGGAGTACTTATTCTGAAGTTTTTTATGCTATTTTGATATTTGGTTCTTACCATTTGGTATCAGAGCTAGACAATCCTCTAGACTGGCTTCTTGAAAACACGTCTTCTTGGAATTTTTGCTACAAATGTTTTTATAGAAGGTTTCAGGATCTGAGGTTTATATGGTATATAGGAGGCATATAGAGATAACTTGGGTCCAAATCTCATATCTTGGTTAATTATAATTTTGGAGATACATTATGTTCACGTTAGGGTTTTTTACTATTCCTGAAACAAGTCTTCTTGGAATTTTCGCTCCCAATTGTTTTTATCTTGGTTTCAGGTTCTGAAATTTTTATAGTATGAAGAAGGAATAGTGAGTTATATTTTGTAAAAATTTCATCCCTTTATTCTTTGTACTCGGAAAGTTATTCTCTAAGGAACTTAGGTTTTTAGCTGCTCTAGATTTTAGTCTAAAACAATTGTTCTTGGGAAAAATGTTATATAGGAAGATACAAAACTACAAATTGAGTGAGACCTATTCCATTGGCTAGGGTACGGACCAAAGTTTTAATGGTGTGAATTTCAATTTATGAAGTGAAGACAATGACACACATCATGCCGTATAATTTTTCTCTCCTGAAAGTTAAAAATTCAACACATCTTGCGAAAGTTATCATAACATTCTCTTGGCATAACCTATGGGGTTGGAAAGAAGACACATCAGTATACCTCGGGAAAAATGTTTAGACTCATAAGGGATATAATTGCAGAGCTACAACAAAAGAAAGGTCAACTAGAAGAACAGTCTCCAAATTAGGGTTTTAAAAGGTGCACTTTTCTTTTTTTTGGAAATTTGCATATCTTTTGACTAGAATATCCAATTGGGGTGATTCAAAAGGAGGAATAAAGTGGGATAAAATGAGTATCACATAAATTTTGGAGAATATTATGTATTTTTAGGTACATACTTATTCCGACGTCTCTAAATGTAGGATATGTCATTACTTGTTAGCGCTACAACCCGACGACAATGTGGTTCTTCCACTTACCTATAGTATATCGAAAGGCCCATTTCTAATGGTTTCAAATTAGATAACACTACTATGGATTTTAGATCCCATGTACCGGATGTATATTTGGACACCACTTAGAATCCTTATACTAACCGAGTAAACAATTTTTTTGTCTTTTTTCTATAGTACACTGAGAAAAACACTTGGGGATATCACTCTCTAGTACATGGGTACTCAGATAGTATATATAAGGGCATGGTCAATCCTCCTTAGTTAGTGCCCTGGGATATTGGGCTGAGTACTATTGTTGGACCCCACACGTATATCAAAGAGCTATAGAACATGACAATCCCTTGTCTTTGAGGAACTATGCCTAACTCAATTAGGAATTCCTACCTTACAGTGATACTTGAACAACATGCCACCAAAAAAGGGAAATTCTACACCAAATAAGCCCTCAGAAAGTCCTACTTGGAGTCTTGATGAAAGTGAATAAATTCATAGGGACATAGATGATATACTAAAGAAGGCACTAACAAAATATGAACTACAAAAGATGATGGATTTAACTAAAGCTAAGCTGGAAGCGATGATGGATACTAAAATGGATGGCTAAAAAGGGGAGATCATGGAAGGGTTGAAAAAGTTGCTAATAGAGAGGCCACCTAAAAGTGACAATGTATCCCATGAAATTCATGATGAGGACACAGGGAAGATGAATCAAGACTAGAGAAACTCCAACTTTGGGTTGAAGACCAACCAGATTCTTAAGATCGATATGTGTAAGTTTGATGGCAAGGATCCAATCACATGGATACTCTAGATGAAGAAGTTCTTTGATCTAAATGATGTCCCACACACACAAAATGTATGAATTGTGTCCTTATATTTAGAACCTAATTATTTTGTTTGGTATCAATGGATTTTTTCTCACAAATCACTTGTCACTTGGACAATTTTCATGGAAGAAATGATATCACACTATGAGGATAAAAGGACCAATACCTTCTTCATCCAATTGATAAATCTCAAGCAAAAGGGTTCAGTTGTGGAGCAGATTGAGAACTTCCAAAGATTGAATATAAAGGTAACAAATATTCCATATGAGCTCCCGATTGATGTCTTCATAGGAACTTTAAAGGATAACATTCAACATGAGGTTCACTTTTGGTAACCCAAACCATTGGAGAATGCATTCAGGGTGGCGATAAAGGTTGAAAGTAAAAATATGTCTATGGCTACTAGAAGGACCACCCCTAAGATCTATTGAGATAATAACATTCCTTCTTCTAAACCACCTCAACCTACAAGGTTAACACCTCAACAGCTGGAGGAAATAAAAGAAAAAGGTTTATGCTTTAATTGTGACAGAAAATACATTAAGGGACATAAGTGTGGTGAGAAGAAATTATTCTACATAGATTGTGAAGAGGAAGAAGAACATGAACAAGAACCATCTCAAGATGAATATGTAGAATATATTTCTTCTTAAGACATGACTCCCACCATATCATGTCATGCATTGCATGGAATTAGAAGTCCTCAAACCCTCAATATCGAAGGATATTTCAAAAAGAAAAAAGGTAATAGTGCTAATTGATTATGGTAATACTCATAATTTCATTCACTGTAAATTAGCCAAAGCTGTCAATTGCTTTATATATCCAGCGTCAGAGTTTTAATTAATGATTGCAAATGGAGGAACTATTAATTTCTCAGGAAAATTCCATAAGATCAATCTTACTATGGGGGAATATGTAATGAATAGTCCAATGATTTCTATACCCATGGGTGGTGATGATGTTGTACTAGGCTTGGGAAGATCATGTTCGACATGTTGATAAGGTGCTAAAACTAATAAAGGAGCAACAACTATGCCAAACCAGCCAAATGTTTCTTTGGGGTGAAGGAGGTAGATTATTTGGTTCATATTGTATCTCATAAAGGTGTCAAGGTAGACCCTAACAAGATTAAATCCATGATGGACTCGCTAATTCCCGAAACATTGAATAATATTAGAGGAATTTTTGGTCTGACAGGTTACTACCGCAAGTTTTTTCAGATCTATGAAAGAATAAAAACACCTTTAACTACATTACCTAAGAAGGATGCATTTTCATGGACTCCATAGGAAACTCAATCTTTTTAACAAATCAAAGAGGCAATGTGAAGATATCTTGTCTTGACCACACCATAATTTACAAAAACCTTTATTATGGAATGTGATGCCTTGGGAAATGGCATTAGTGTTGTTCTAATGCAAGAAGGAAGGATCCCTACTTTTTAAATACGTCCGCTCAAGGGAAAGGGCTTACATAAACCTATTTATGAGAAGGAAATGATGGAAATACTACATGCATTGAAGTAATGGCGCCCTTACCTAATAGGTAGGAACTTCAAGGTCAAAACAAGTCATGACAATCTTAAATACTTCTTGGAACAAATATTATATTCATAAGAGAAACAAAAATGGGTGACCAAGGTATTGGGTTATGACTTTGAAATCATCTACAAAAAAGATAAGCAAAATGTTGTGGCAGATGCACTCTTAAGAAAGGATGAATATGTTGAGGCATTTCTCTATGTTATCTCTATCATCCAACCTGACTGGATAACAGAAGCAAGGGATGAATGGAAGAATGATGAAGAAGTGTGGACTCTCATTCAAAGGTTGCAGCAGGATTCTAGTGCATCTGATACATTTACATGGAAAAATGATCCACTATGGTACAAATATCACTTATATTTATGTAAGAAATGTTGGATCATGTTGTCATTGATGCCAAAGGTTTAATTAATTGATGTCAAAGGATTGATTTCAAGTGATTTATTGATGTCAAGTGGTTGATTGATGCCAAAGTATTGATTGATTGATTATTGATGTCAAACCTAATATGTATTGTCCTAGATGAAGATGGATCAATGAGTTGTCCTTGATACATGATGCATAGATGAAGATGGCTAGATGTAGTTTCATTGGTATATGATGCATTGTTGAATTGATGTAAAGATGATTCATTATTTTCCTATCATGGTTGATACAAAATACAAATGGATGGACTCCAAAGTGGTACCCTTATGGTGAAATCCCTCATGGGAAGACGCTTTACAGTTGAGTTATTCTAGAAGTATGGTTGGAGAACCCATGCTTAAATGTGGAATAATGAAATGAGGATCAATGAATTTGTTAGCGAAACTATCCTATATGGATATTGCTTGTCATGCCATTTCTGGTGGTATGTGGAATGTC
>SNQJ01S0148332.1:1867-23594 GCA_010110895.2 Picea sitchensis | reverse complement strand
TCTAGAAGTATGGTTGGAGAACCCATGCTTAAATGTGGAATAATGAAATGAGGATCAATGAATTTGTTAGCGAAACTATCCTATATGGATATTGCTTGTCATGCCATTTCTGGTGGTATGTGGAATGTCACATAACTCCTCATAGTTTGAGATTTATGGCCCTACGAAGATGAAGGACCCTCATATGTTGGCTTGAAGCCCCAAGAGGTCAAAGAAGTCAAAGTGATTGAAAAGAAGAAATTATTATTTAAATGGTGACAAGTCAAGGAGGATTATTTAAATGATAAAGTGAGGTGACAAAATCGAGGAGGATTATTTAAATAATAAAGTAATGGATAACTTTCTAATTATGGAAACTGGTTAAACCTAAAAATGAGGAAAATAGGTTAAGTGACCTAAAAGATGCTTCTAATAAAGCTACTTGAGGAGTATAAATAAGAGGCAAGGGTCTCTTGTGAAAAGTATCTCTTGTGTATCTCTTGAGAACGTATTGAAGATCTATTCTGAGAGAGAGAGTGTATGGAAGATATCATGGATGCATCAAAGTTTCAGTAAGTCTGAGATCATGACGACAAAGGTGTAAAAAGTTTAGAAACCCTAGTTTCTAAGGTATACACGGGATGCAGTGAGCCAGGGCACGTACATACGCGGGATGAATGAGGATAGGGTACGTACAGTGGATAAAGTCATAAAGACTTGTGGTTGAGCTGATGACAGGATCTTGAAGACTGAAGCAGGTTCCAGATATGAAATCTATGGGCTCAGATCTGCCATAGAAATTATGGTATGGTTACTTTGTTGTCTTAATGGATACTCTTGCTTGTTCTGTGGTGAATGCTTAAGGAATTATTGGTATGGCTATTGTGATGTGGTTTGTGTTGGTTGATGGAGTGAGAAGCACTTGTATGATTCAGTACTGATATGATTTCTATAGTATAATGGTTTCTTATACATGATGAGTAGCATTCATATTGTATGGTTGAGGAGCAAGAGTAAGTTGTTGGAGAGCTTGGATGTGTTGTGACTGGTTATGGGTCAGATTGGGCAATGAAAGACATAAGAGAATGTGATTGAAGGTTGTAGAGGACTTGAGTTTATATTGAAGAGAAAACCCTAAGTAACTTAGATGTGATACGTAGGTTGTAGTACAGACTGGGCTCGCACATACGTGAGTTGTACTACTGGTAGGGCATGTACATATGTGTGTTGAACTATCGACAGGTTGTGTACATGTTGACAGATTGATATTTGTTGAGGATTGTTGCCTCATCTCAGTTGGTGCTGAGGGTGTAAGTTGAGTCTTGCATTATAGAGCTGGTGCTCTTGTAGAGTTGTACTCTATTTAGTTGTTGCTAAAAAACCCAAGGATTGTAGTCCGTAATAAAAACAAAATTGTACATACATCTTGTGTTCCTTGTGGTGATGATTTGTTGATTATATATTGTTGATATATGTTCACATTTAACTGATTATAAATGACAACAATAAGTAATGATTAAATGGTGATTGTTAACTAATGTGTTTTGTGAAAGGGAAGTTTTGTGAAAAAGAGTCCTACATTTCTCACCCCCCCCCCTCTCAGTGTAGTCGGTGTGTCCAACAACTGATATCAGAGAAATCCTTCACTATAAGCCTTAACAAGTTTGGAGGAGATCTATGGACACACAAATAGATGATTAAGTTCCAATCCTTGATGGGGAAAACTATTCTACTTGGAGAATAGAAATGAGAGTGCATTTGAAGGAAATGAGAGTGGGTATTTGGAAGGCAGCCATTGGTGGATCAGTTTCCTTGAAGAACAAGTCAAAGTTTGCATCTCAAAGGGAAGAAAAGAATAATGATGCATTAGCTCGCAAGACCATTCTTAGTGGAATCTCAAGCCCTATCAAAGAGAGCAAGGGACATTTCACTTCCACCAAGGATCTATGGCTAAAGCTAGAGGAGACATACCAAAGAAAGAAGGAAGATATTGAAGACAACTCCATTAAGACTAATGAAGGTAAGAATCTCCAAAAACTATTGATTGCATTATTTCTAAATGTGATTATGTTGGCAAAAAGGAAGATCTTGAAGAAAATTCAAATGAAGGAAAAGAATCAAATGATGATGTTGGAAAAGATAAATATCTTGAATACATTTCAAATGAAGGTAAAGAATCTCCACAAACCCTTGATTGCAATAATTCAAAATGTGATGATGTTGATTTTTTCTCTACAAGTGAAGAAGAAAATCTAGAAATAGTTTTTGTAGAGTTTGATTGTAGTTATCCTATGGAAAGAATAGAAGAAGAACTATTAGAACTTCAAAACAAAGTTGAAGAGGGTCTATATGAATACATCAATGCCCATTATTATATAGACTATAGCTATCTTTCGTATAACACTAAAACGTTTCTTAAGAAGAGTCAAAGGAACATCTTAAAGTCAAAGGAAATGCTCAAAGAACAAGAAGAGAATAATAAGACTCAATTAGAAGAAAATGAAGAAGAGATCACAAGACAAAAGAATGAAAAAGAAGATAATAAGGTAGATGATGATATTAGCAAAAGTATTGAAATTATTGTCCATCTCAAGACCCAAATTGAAGAAGCCAAAAGGGTAGAGGAAATATTGAAGTATCAAGTAAATGAAAAGGAAGAGTCATATCATAAGTTAGAATCTGAAGTTGTTCATCTTAGAAATAAATTAGAGAAGTCAAACAAATTCTTGAATAGCTCACAAATCTTGAATGAGATATTGGAAATTCAAAGATCACCAAATGATAAATCAGGTCTTGGATACAAGAGAGAAGCTACACATGCTGAAGTAAGCACCTCAAAGAAGCATGAGGTAAGTTACTCACTCTCAAAGGATGAATATAATGTTGCCAATCAACCACCTACACAAGGCAAATAAAATTTCAAAAGAACAAAGCAAGGAAGACATCAAGAAGCCATCTTTACACCTCAAAAGGGATGGACAACAAAGAAAAGGTATGAAAGTGTTTTTCATGGTCAATGTTATTCTTATAATGAATATGGTCACAAAACTTTGGAATGAATATCTTATGCAAGGAGAGATAATGGAATATTTCATAACACCATAAGGTGTTGGAGATGTGATCAAGTAGGACACATTGATGTTCACTGTCACAACATGAAATGCTATAGCTGTAGTGGATTTGGACACAAATCCTAGGATTTATGGAACATAAGAAGAAAGTCCATGATGAGGAATTTATATAGCATGAGTAGAAGAAGGAATGAAGTAAGGAAGGGAGGCATATTTGAAAATATGGAAGCTCGGATATTAAGTTCTGAGAAGCAGGGACACCTTCAGAAGTGGGTGAAGAAGACTGAACAACCAAAGTAGAATGGAAGCCTTGAGGGAAGCTCAAGTGTGTAATCTACTGAAGCATATGCGGGTGACTGTGGTAACCTTCACGTACATATGCAGGCTGACCTTAAATGGGTCATGTACATACGCGAGTTGTTTGTGCAACAGGCCGCGTATATGTGGTAAAGCCTAGGGAAAAGGGCTATGCACATGGGTTGCAGCTTGATGAGATGGTATAACTCTATGTTGCAGGGTCTGACATAGTTTGTTGGAGGTTCTAAAAATTTTTGATACAGGTTTTCATGATTACATATTGGATTATGTAAAGTGATGATATAAAATGAAAGGCTATCTTGGATGCATGGCACTAACCCATGAGTATGGATTGAGGCATTTTTTGTTGAAGAACAATGTTGGTTATGATAGTGAAGTTATGGCACCTTGGTTATGTGATATATCTTGATGATGTTAGCTAGAGATGGCATTGATCTATTGAAGCACACTACTAATTGTTGGATGCTTAGTATTTTCTATAGTGAATGGAGGATTGAGGCTTGATCTATAGTTGATGCATGATTGGTACACTTCCAGTGCATTGGTAGAGGCACCTACTAGTAGCTTGATTGGCACATGTTTTGTGGTGGATTTGACATACATGTATCAGGATTCATTTTTTTATTGGTGCATGGTTGACATACGTTCTTGGTACAAGTAGTGACACATGTTGTTGTACATGTTTGGTACACTCACAGATGGTATATGTTTGGATGATGAGTACTTGGATAAAAGTACATCATTGGCATTACTTGATTAGAATATACTTTGATACATGAGATACATGATTGTGGCACTTGGTTCACGGTGAAGACATATCATGAGTGATATGACAGTTGTTTGATGCACATGGCTGGCATGTTGGTAGAGGCACATGGTTGGCATGTTGGTAGAGGCATATGATTGGTACACCATTGACACATGTTTTTAGAATATGGTTGATACATTCCATTGATGATGTAATATTGTATGGTGTTGATGTACATGGTTGATGTACATGGGTGTTGTGCATGGTGGGCACAAAATTTGGTACATTATGTACTTGGTTTATGTTTTATTCATGATTCTCTTGTTGACCTATCTTTTGTTTCATGGTATGGCATGAGTTTTGATGCATGGACAGGTCCAAGGATCATCATAGAAAGAGTGGTTTTTCTACGATCCAGTTGAGCAGTGGCATTTGCAGCAGAAGAATATTACAATGGTAGCATATTTTTCATATTTCAGAGAAAATAGGGGGAGACATACCCATAGGGAGAGTCATTCTTATTGCCATGATTCTAGGAGGAAAGAGCCCTATATTTGGAGAAAGGGAATAGAGGCATAATTCCAGGGGCATCAATGATCACAAGGGAGAATGAGCGATGTATCTTCAACATTACATCAGAGTGATATCCCTTGTTCAAAAAGGGGGAGATATTATTCAGAAGAAGATCAAAGGCATTCAGGAAGGGGGAACAACCCCAAGGAGAGTTTAGGTAGGGGGAGTAGCCCCAAAGGGAGAATGACCCTTTTCCATTGATGTAAAATGGGGAGAGATAGTCACATTTATGTGATTGATGACTATTGATGTAGAGCATGCCTTGTCTACATATTGACATCAATGATTGGTTTTGACATCAATGTTGGTATTTCCATCAATTGCAAAGGGGTATATTGTTGGATCATGTTGTCATTGATGCCAAAGGTTTAATTAATTGATGTCAAAGGATTGATTCCAAAGTATTGATTGATTGATGATTGATGTCAAATGTAATATGTATTGTCCTAGATGAGCATGGATCAATGAGTTTTCATTGATACATGATGCATAGATCAAGATGGATCGATGTGGTTTCATTGGTATATGATGCATTGTTGAATTGATGTAAAGATGATCCATTATTTTCCTATCATGGTTGATAAGGAGTAAAAATGGATTAACACCAAAGTGGTATCCTTATGGTGAAATCCCTCACAGGGAGACGCTTTATGGTTAATTTATCCTAGAAGTATGGTTGGAGAACTCATGCTTAAATGTGGAATAATGAAATGAAGATCCATGAATTTATTAGTGAAACTATCCTAGATGGATAGTGCTTGTCATTCAATTTCCAGTGGTATGTGTAATGTCACATAAATCCTCATGGTTTGAGACTTATGGCCCTATGAAGATGAAGGACCCTCATATGTTGGCTTGAAGCCCCAAGAGGTCAAAGAAGTCAAAGTGCTTGAAAATAAGATATTATTATTTAAATGGTGACAATTCAAGGAGGATTATTTAAATGATAAAGTGAGGTGACAAAATTGAGGAGGATTATTTAAATAATAAATTAATGGAGAACTTTATAACTATGGAAAGTGGTTAACCCTAAAAATGAGTAAAATAGGTTAAGTGACCTAGAAATGGGTTAACTGACCTAGAAGATGGTTCTAAGAAAGCTACTTGGAGAGTATAAATAAGAGGCAAGGGTCTCTTGTGAAAAGTATCTATTGTGTATCTCTTGAACATGTATTGAAGATATATTCTAAGAGAGAGAGTGTGTATGGAGGATCTCATGGATGCATCAAAGTTTTGGTAAGTCTGAGATCATGACGAAAAAGGTGTCAGGAGTTCAGAAGCCCTATTTTATGAGGTATATGTGGGCTGCAGTGAGCCAGGGTGCATACATACGTGGGATGAATGAAGATAGGGAGCGTACAATGGATGAATTCATGAAGACTTGTGGTTGAGATGATGATAGGCTCTTGAAGACTGAAGCAGGTTCCAGATCTGCATTCTATGGGCTCAGATCTACCATAGAAATTCTGGTATGGTTACATTGTTGTCTTGATGGATACTCTTGCTTGTTTTGAGGTGAATGCTTAAGGAATTCTTGGTATGGTTGTTGTGATGTGGTTTGTGTTGGTTGATGGAGTGAGAAGCACTCTTATGATTCAATAATGATATGATTTCTATAGTATACTGGTTGTTTATACATGATTCAGTACTAATATGATTTCTATAGTATATTGGTTGCTTATACATGATGAGTAGAATTCATATTGTATGGTTGAGGAACATGAGTAATTTGTTGGAGAGATTGGATGTGTTGTGATTGGTTATGGGTCAGATTGGATAGTGAAATACAAAAGATAATTTGATTCAAGGTTGCAGAGGACCTGAGTTGACATTGAAGAGAAAAACCTAAGTAAATCAGATGTGATACGCAATTTGTAGTACAGACTGGCCGCGTACATACTCTAGTTGTACTAATGTTAGGGCATGTACATACACGTGCTGAACTACCAACAGGTCACGTACCTGTTGAAATATTGATATCTATTGAGAATTGTTTCCTCATCTTAGTTGGTGCTGAGGGTGTAAGCTAAGTCTTGCATTATAGAGCTAGTGCTCTTGTAGAGTTGCACTCTATTCAGTTGTTGCTGATAAACCCAAGGATTGTAGTCCGTAACAAAAAGAAAATATTACATACATCTTTTGTTCCTTGTGTTCCTCGTGGTGATGATTTGTTGATGATATATTGTTGATATATGTTCACATTTAATTGATTATAAATGACAACAATAAGTAATGAGTAAATGGTGATTTATAACTAATCATTTTTGTGAAAGGAAAGTTTTGGGAAAAAGAGTCCTACATTGTTCACCCCCCCCCCTCTCAGTGTAGTTGGTGTGTCCAACAAGAAATTCCAACTCAAATAAAAGTTACTTTTGGAATTGCACACACGTTCGATAGGAGGGCACTCAATATTTTTGAAAACCTATCACAGGTTCAAGAGGGAATTTTTGTAGGATGGCCTTAAAACTGATGTTAAAAGGTTTGTGGTAGAATGTTTGGTTTTTGAAAAAAAGAAGGTGGAAACAATTAAGACCCCAAGTCTTTTAAAACCATTAGCCATTCCAAGTCAATTTTGGGAGGAGGTTTCCATGGATTTCATCATAGGTTTACCGAAGCCTGAATGAAAGAGTGTCATCATGGTCAATATGGCCCTTATAAGGTGTTGAAAAACATTGGTACTATGGCATACAAATTGGAGCTGTCAACATCTTCGCGAGTACACCTAGTTTTCCATGTTTCATGCTTAAAGAAGGTTATAGGTGAAAAGAACTCAGTTCAAACTATATTTCCATAAATTGATGAGGAAGGAAAAATCATATTGAATCCTGAATTTATCACTGACACAAGAATTCACCAGCTAAGGAATAGATCAATTCCAGAGTATCTGATTAAGTGGAAGAAACTACTTGCTGAATATTCCACGTGGGAAGATGATTGTTTTATATATAAGCATCCAGAACTACACAAGCATTGAGGAAAACACTTGTCTGAATGGGAGGGGCATGTTAAGGCCTAAATCATGGAACATTACCCCTTAATTGGGGCACATTACATTATTATTGTTATTTTATTTATGTCGGCTTGGGTCCATTAGTTGTAATTGTACCTCCTAGTCTCCTATATATAGCAAGGAGACCTTTTCATTTGGAATCTTCTTGTATTTGTGAATTCATGTAATGTATAAGGAGGTTTCCCCCTAGAAGAGGATTATTATCTAAATTTATCTCTTTTTCAAGGAGTGGAGTACTTATTCTAAGGTTTTTTATGCTATTTTGATATTTGGTTCTTAACAAATTGCATCTTAGCACCTCCTATCATCCCCAAATTGATGGAAAAAATGAAGTTGTAAACAAGTGTTTGGAAACAAATTTGGGGTGTTTTGCATCCAATAGAAAAAATAAATGGGTTTGGTAGTAACCCCTAGATGAATGGTGGTACAACACATCTTACCATACATCTACCTATTTGCATGACTCATTTTGAAGCAATCGACAGACAAAATCCATTGTCGGTTCTCTCATACATGCTAGGTGTGTCGAAGGTTCAAGAGGTTGAAAAAAATATTACACTTAGAGAGGCGATTCTCCATACCCTCAAAGAAAATTTGATCATGGTTCATAATCACATGAAGCAACAAGAAGATCAAGGTCGTTCTAAGTGACAATTTGTTGAAAGGGACAAGGTGTTTCTTTGTCTGCAACCTTATAAGAAGACTCCACTCAAAGATGAGCAATGTTAGAAAATTTCTCCCAAATTTAATGGTCCTTATACAATTCTCAAGTGATTGGAGCCAGTGGCCCACCAGTTAGCTCTGCCTAGTCATTCTAATCTCCATCTTGTTTTTCATGCCTTGTGCTTAAATAAAATCATTGGAACTAAGTGCCAAACTCAAACCAGTCTCCCAGAGTTGGATGAAGAAGGATCCATTTGGTTACAACCATAAGCAGTATTGGACCAACAAGAGCATCGTCTCTGTCAACACACCATCAAGAAAGTGTTAGTTTAGTGGAAATATATAACTCTAGAAAGTGCCACCTGGGAGTCAGTTACCATTCTGCAACAATTATTCATCTCAATCCTTGAGGAAAGTGTTGTTATTGAAGGGGGAGGGCATGTTAGGGACCTAACATCCCTAACCTCTCATGTAGGTAGAATAATATATTTTCCATGTAATAAAGGAAGACATTAGTTAATAAGGCCTATTTAGTAAATATTAACAAATCAATGTAAGAATACCTAATAGAAGCTTCGTTTCTAAAAGATCTTCCTCTAGAATGTTCTTTAGAATATAGAATTGGTATAAATAAGAGTAGGAGGCATGAGAAAAACTTGTATTGAGAATTATTGTAATAGAGCACTGCTCTGCTGGAGGTTTCCCCTTCGAAGAGGAAAGTGGACATTGCTTTATATCAATAAAGGTATCATTGTTTGTTGTGGTTCTCTACATTTTGTTGTTCCACCGGTATTTTCTGTAGTATTTCTATTTTCTTCTTAATATAATAGATATGGTACCTAACATAAACATACTTTTTTACCATCTTGAGCTCTAAGTGTTCTTCAACTAGAGCAGGGAGGTTCAGGGCTTTCTAAATTTAATTTTTTACTTTGAAGATAGCCCTGTGCTAAAATCCTCTTCTTTAGTGATTTCCGAGTCTCTCATTTCTGGAAGATCTTGCACCTGGTCTAGTTCTAGAAAAAGATCATTTATGTCATCATAAACTGCATCTGCGCCCTTAAATACAGATTCATATACTGAAGTTGATTTTTTAGTTTCTCTGGTCATGGTTCTCTGGAGTACTGTGTAATCTACTTTACCTTTTCTTGTTTCTTCTTCAAGTCCTTAGATTCCTTCTATGTTATGTGTAAAGAAGATGCCACTGGTTGGCTTTTGATCTCCTTCTTAGAATCCTCTGAATTATCTTCTCTAATTATGAGATTCTCCTTCATGATGGAAGGATGAAACATTTCTTTTGAATTCAGTCTAAATTTATTGGTATCTCTGGTAGAATTCCTTCTAGGGAATTTTGGTACATGTGTTTTCTTTTTACTTTGTTTTTTACCCTTTGCAGTCTTCTTACTTGTAGATTGTTGTTTCTGTTTGATTGGAGTTTGAACTGGACTTGTGGTATAATATTCATATTCATCAAATTCCCTCTTTATATCTAGATCATAATAAATGTCAGTCTCTTCATTTATTTTAGGATACTTACCTAGACTAGTAGTGCCTTTATAATCATCTTTACCTATAGGAAAATCACCAATAGCTTGTTGGGTTTGTATTTTTCTCTTTCCAACATGAGTTATCCTACCTGCAGGTGAATCTTCTTTCATTAAAATTTCGGTGGCTTGATATATTTGTTTCTATTTTACAGTTTTTTTCTATAAATGTGTTGAAACTACACATAATATATCTAGCTAAACAATAATACACACATTTGCAGAGAGAACTAGAGAAAGAAGAAGGAGAGAAAGAATGAAAAAATTCTCATTAACTGTTGTGAATAATGAATAATTTACACATGATAAACTCTGTATAACTCAATGAGTGCGCACTGGAGGAGAAACAATGCACCATAGTGTTGTTCTAGAGTGATATAGACACACACCAACAATTACGGGTGTGAACTGCCACCTATTCTATTCTCTCAGGTAGTTACGAGAGTGAACTGCCACCTAGTTGAGATAACTAGTCAACTAGTATTCAGCTAACTGACTGAACAGAGAGTAGTGAGGAGTTAACTCAGGAAAACAAGGGTAATGCACCAGTATGTTGGTGATCCCAAGGAAAGTGCACATTATTTGGTGATGATCCCAATGTTGCATGGTGACAAAACCAATGCAACATCTAAACTCAGCTCAACTAGTCAAATTGAAGTGTCAACTGAAAGAGAATATTCTCCAGGTGGAAAATTCTCCCCTAAAATATAGGAGACTAGATAATGAATAATTATGACTAATAAACAAGGAAAAAATTAGGAAAAATAAATCCTAGGTGTGTGTGAAGTAACTCCAACACCCCCCCTGAACATCACTATGGTGAAAATAAAGAATGGGTCCCGACAACGAGGCCATGTTAGGTACCCAAATACAAAAGATACACTAAAATAAAGTGAGGAAAGAGGGAAAACCTCATGGTTAAAACCCCCCCTCAAGGTACAATATATGTAAAAAGAAGAACTACAGTTGCTAGGAAACTGTGTCTTTCACTCCAAGATGACTTCGCAGGGAATGAAACTTCTACTCAGTGAAGGTCTTGGTGAAGATGTCTGTCGTATGTTCTGTTGAAGGAAAGAATTGTAAGTCGATGGTCCCCTCATGTAATAAGTCTCGGATGTATTGCATCTGGACCTCGATGTGCTTCATCTGTTGCCTCTAAAATTGATCTCTACAGAACTTCAGAGTGCTCTGGTTGTCAAACCAGATGATGATCGACTGATGAAACTGAATGCCCAACTCAATGAAAAAATGTTGTAGCCACATAGATCGAATGGTTATGTTAACTAATCCTTTGTACTCTACCTCGGCTGACGATAGAGAAATGACAAATTGCTTCTTGCTTGACCAACAGATAGGCCCAGAACCAAGACTAAGTGAGTAACCATATGTGGACTTGCGATTAGTGCTATCGCCAACCCATTCAGAATCAGTAAACCCGATGAGATCTAATGTAGAGTCTACTGCATAAAGAATCCCAAAGGTGATGGTTCCCTGTACGTATCGAAGGATACACTTTGCATCCTTCCAATGTAGCTCATGGGGCTCCTGCATGAACCTGGAAACTGCGCCAACGACATATGAGAGGTCTGGTCTAGAGTGTGTGAGATACAAAAATATCCCCACTAGCTGTCTATATAGTGTGTTGTCAACCAGTGGAGTCTCACTACCATCCTCAAGTTTGACTCTTGATAGGAAAGGAGTCGGAGAAGACTTGCAGTTTATTATGTGAAATCTCTCAAGGAGATCTCGTGCATACTTGGCCTGAGACAGTTTGATGCCTGATGCATCCTGACTGATCTCAAGTCCAAGGAAGAAGTATAGCGGAACCATGTCCATCATAAAAATCCTGTCATGTAGAATCCACTTGAGTGCAACAATCGTTGAAGTCGAGCAAGCAAGGATCAAGAAATCATCAAAATACAAAACTAACAATAGAAGTGAATAAACCGTTCTGAGCATGTAGACATTTGGGTATGATTTACAGCATACAAAGTTCTGTGACAATAGGTAGGAGTCCATATTGGCATACCATGCACTTGGAGACTTCTTGAGGCCATAAAGGGACTTCTTCAGTCGACAGACCAAAGATGAGTCCTGCATAAATCCCTGGGGCTACTCCATGTATATCTCCTCAAAGGGATCACCGTGAAGAAATTCATTCTTCACGTCCATCTGATGGACTTCCCATCCTTTGGCTACTGAAATGGAATGTTCCAATCATATGGAATCCATCTTCTCTACTGGAGTGAAGGTCTCATCATAGTCAATAACATGAACCTGCTAAAATCCTTTGGCAACAAGCTTGGCTTTGTATATGATAATCTATCCATTCTCTTTGCTCTTGGTCCTGTAGACCCATCTACATATGACAAGTTTCCTCCCAGAAGGAAGGGGAACCAGATTCCAAGTATGGTTCTCAAGGAGCAAGTTGTACTCCTCCTGCATGGAGGATTCCCAAAAGGGATTTTCTGCAGCCTCTCCAAGAAGAGATTCCTAGAGGGCAATGGTTCAGTGGAATTTAATGCAACATGAGGCTCCTTGAAATCAGATCGAGTCCTCCTAGTATCATCTTGATCACCAACGAGATCCCCTGCATCCTAAAGAGTAGTCTATTCCCACTTGGACCTCTACTTTGGCTCTGCAACTACATTTGGATTCTCTGACTCTGCATCTGACTGTACTGACTCTGAATTTGAATCATTTGATTCCTCTGAATCATAACTCTCATATGAATATGAGTCAACATGTGCATTCTCATCATCTTGGACATGTGGAAGAATGAAGGTGTCTGATGCATGTGGCTACTGAGGTACATGCGAGACACTTTCCTTGAATTGGACACTACGTTCAATGATGAGTCAGTCCAAGGAAATATCAATAAGCCTATATCCCTTCAAACCATTAGGATATCCAACAAAAATACACTCAATGCTCTATGGATCAAGTGCCTTCCTCTTTTAAGAGGGAATCCCAGCCCATGCACGTGAATCGAAAATGTGAAAGTGGGTCACTTCTAGTTTGAGGCTGCTCCAAGCCTCATAGGGGGTCTTATCCTTGACAGATCTATGGGGAGATCTGTTTTGGATGTGTGTTTCACAATTAAGTGCTTCAGCCCATAGTCTCTTTGGTAGTGACTTTTTATGCAACATGCAAGATGCCATCTCCTTTAGAGATCTGTTTTTCCGCTCAGCAACTCTGTTTTGTTGTGGAGTATAGGGAACCATGTGTTGCAGCTGAATCTTTGCCTCATGGAAAAGATTATGGATCTCATGATTTACATACTCTTCCCCATTATCAGTTCAGAGGAATTTGATATTCTTTCTGGATTGTGTCTCAACCAAGTATTTGAAATCTTTGAGGTGTTGAAAGACCTCGGATTTTTTCCTGAGAAAGTAGATCCAAGTAAAATGTGAGAAACCATCAACAAAAATGAGAACAAACCTCACTTTTATGATGTATGGATGTGAAAAAGGACCCATAAGGTCATTGTGGATCATATCCAAAGGTGCAGAAGATCGCTGAGACTTTCCTTTGTCGAATTTATCTTGAGGGTGTTTTCCGAGAACACATCCCTCACACACTCCCTTGGAGAAATGGATGTTTGGTATACCATCAACCAATATTTTATTTCTAAGTTGTTGCATGTATATGAAATTCAAATGTACAAACCTTTCATGACATATCCTACTACTTTCATCAGCATGAGAAAGTAGTAAAGAAGAATCAAGTTCAATGAATTCATAAAATGTATAAAATCTAGACTGATGATTTACCTCACCGGTAACAACCCTGGAGTTGGTTTGCATGTCGTAGATGTCCACAGAATTTGGTGTGAATATGAATTTATTTCCAATGCCATAATTATTCATCTGATACAAAGAGAGAATGTTGACAGAAATCTTGGGAACATGCAACACATTCTCGAAGCTTCTGTTGGTGAGTTCAATACTTCCTTTGACAGTGACTTCGACAGAAGAGTTGTCCCCCATCAGAATAGGAGGACCATTACATGCATCCAAAGAAGAATATACTTCTTTTGAGGCATCCATGTGATGTGATGGTCCTGAATCTACGATCCAAGCATCAAGAGAGGTGTTGATGGAAATCAAGGCATGGATAGAATTTCCCTTCTTGGGATTCAGATCTTTTGGCTTCTTCTTCTTGGCACCCTCGGGGATGCAATCTCCAAGGTTGTTTTTATGAAGTATTTCATACATCAGATCTAATTGTTTTTGCATGCATGTGGATTATGTATGGAATCCTTTGTGACTGTACACACATTTCTCCCCTTTTCTTCCCTTTTCCCCTTTGGATCCAGAGGCATCAGTGAAGGGTTTTGTGTACCCTTCCTTCTTTGGATGTGCATGATATTTTTGTTTATATTTATAATTATATTTCTGATATTTTTGGCTGCCATCATGCACAGTGATTGCATGCACCCTTGGGCCTTTGATTGTTCCCATGTTGATGAGCTTGGTTTTCTCTTGTGTCAGGGATTCAATAAAGTCCTCAAGAGAAGGTATCTTCCAGTTGGCTCCAGAGGTGAATCTGATAGAATGGAACGTGGATATGTATATAGATAATTCAGGACCAATCTTGGAGATAATGGTGAGAACCATTTGTTTCTCATCCTTCGATTTATCAACCCCGCAAGCTTTGATATGGGACAATAAATCCTTGAATTTTGTAAAGAAATCTTGGATATTTTCGAAGCTTTTTGGATCCAATGTGAGCAGATCCACCTCCATCATGTGTCTCCTCATATCATTCTATTTTCCAAATATCCGTTTCAAGGTAGTCTAGGCTTCATTGGGATTCTTACAGGAAGATATGTGAAAAAGGATATGGGGAGAAATAAGACTGCAAATTGTTCTGAGTGCCTCATCCATGCGATTCAAGTACTTGGATTTTTATATGGATGATGTTGGTTTTGTATCTGTATTCAAGGTTAACTTGTACAATCCTCTGGTTTGGATATGTATGGATATTTTATCCTTCCATGCAAAATAGTTGTAAGGTGTAAGAAAGAATTCTTTTTGAAAATCCATCTTTCCATTGTCTTCAATCTTTTGTACCTGCAAAAAGTTTTGGTGTAGATTTTGCTTAGCAGTCCGTCGGCTCTGATGCCATGTAAATTTTTTGAACCTACATAAAATATATCTAGATAAACAATAATACACACATTTGTAGAGAGAACTGGAGAAAGAAGAAGAAGGAGAGAAAAAATGAAAGAATTCTCATTAATCATTGTGAATAATTAATAATTTACACATGATATACTCTGTATAATTCAATGAGTTCCCAATGGAGGATAAATAATGTGCCATAGTGGTGGTATAGAGTGATCCGGACACACACCAGTAGTTACAGGAGTTAACTTCCACCTAGCCTAGTCTCTCAGGAAGTTACAGGAGTAAACTACCACCTAGTTGAGTTAACTAGTCAACTAGTCTTGAATTAATTGACTGAACATAGAGTAGTGAGGAGTTAAATCAGGAAATCAAGGGTAATGTGCCAGTCTGGTGATGATACCAAGGAAAGTGTGTGCATTATCTAGTGATGATCCCAATGTTTCATGGTGACAAAACCAATGCAACATCTACACTCAACTCAACTAGTCAAACTGAAGTGTCAACTAAAAGAGAATATTCTCCAGGTGGAATATTCTCCCCTAAAATATAGGAGTCTGGATAATGACTAATAATGACTAATAAACAAGGAAAAACCTTAGGAAAAATAAATCCTAGGTGTGTGTGAAGTAACTCCAACATTTTCCCCTTGACATTTTTGGATTTGGTTGGCTGTAGATTCGGTTTTAAGGACGGGATTAACTAGTCCCAAGATATTTGGACCTCATTTAAGGATAAGACTACTAATGTTCTAATTAAACCTTGATGAAAAATAATTTTTTTTGCTGTAGAAGGATGGGACTGGATCCTTTTAGACATCTTGGATAAAAATTTTAATAGAAAATAGGATAAGTTAAGAGGGTAATCACCATTTACATGAATCAATAGTCTGATATGATGGAGATGGACCAGGGAAAACCTGCCTTCACATGTAATTTACCTGTGGATAATTAGTAAGGAAGTGTGCCACTATTTCCTTACCCAGCTGTGTGGTATACTTGCTCCACTTAGGGTTTTTCTTTTATGGAATTAGAAATTGATTCACAAATTCCATGACTACATTCTCATTCTTCCACCATCTTTCCTCATATACTGGTAATCTGCAGGTTTTAGCAATAGAATGCTCGGTCACATGCATAAGAAGTTTTCCAACCATAGATTCATAGCCATCAAAATTATGTTCAAACGTCATTGAGATCTATTCTTCATGACCCTGGAACGTTGAGAAAAAGTCGAACCAATCATCATCCTAGAATTTCTGCACCATCTGAGGGAATGCTTCGATCAATTTTGTTCCTTCAAGCTCCAATATGATTATCTGGCCCCTATTTTTGGGTGGCATATTGCTGATACGATCCTTTAGACAATTCTGATAAGATCGAGGGTTGAATCTTAAATTCCCGAGAGCTATTAAAAAAATAGAATTTATCTCTTTACCTACAAACCCTACAATGTCATGGATGATTTTAGGGGATAAATTTCTCTCATGGGCTAATTTTACATGGTTTTTCCAAAAACGAGATTCGTTATTTTAAAAACGATTCGCCCAAATTCTATAGGATAAAATTATTTTACCTTAAAAATCGCCAAAATTTTATAAAAACTTTATAAAAGCCTTGGAAATTTGAATATTTTTACAAAAATATCGCCAAACATTTATAGTTGGCATATGAAGGATTAGTAATATTCGCCAACGTTTCTACATTTTAAAATAAATTTCCATCCTTAAAATCATCCCTGCCCTGCATAGAGCAACATACATGCAAAAATAGGTAGATAACTATTTCATTCATGATAACCAGGCATGCTGATTTGATGTCGAGGTGGCGAGTACAACTCATTCCTTCGAATATAGTTGTTATCATATGAATAAAATCCTAAAATAGATTATAAAGAGGTATGCAGATCCTATAATCATGATTTAAAATGTTAGGAAACAATCTGGGCAGGCTGGCACATGCAGAACAATGATTATTCCTGGCACTGCAGGAATAACACTATTCTTGCAACACCTTTTCTAACTTGGTAAAATTTGAAAATTCAAATAATAAAATGACAAGTGATGTGACAAAACAAATTCTCATATCAAATATTAATCTTTAAAAACCTCAAAAATCATTTAAAATGTGCAATACAGATTGAAAAATAATCTTCCAAGCCAAGAGGTAAAAGAAGAGTTTTAAAATAAAATCATGAAAAATGGGTAGGACGGGGACTAAGGACACCCAATCAGTCAAAAACAAGGTTAAGGACTAACACTAGCTCCTTCCAGGGATAAAATTTCATGATGAAGCTTTAAGAACTTGCTGACCAATGCCTTCACATCCCTCATCATGATCAATGTTTACTCTAATTATTTCCCTATCCAGCCATTCCTTTATTTGCAATCCAAAAATAACAACCACAAAATTGCAAGTAGTCTTTCCATTGGGCCATGGAGTCCTTATTCTTACATACTGAAAACTTGACACTACTCTCATACTGTAAATTGATCTTCAAACTGAAACCAACATGCTCAAAAATAAATCTTATTTATGTACAACTCCTACACAACTAACCAATCAATTCCTTGATCAGGTCACATCAAACTTCCAATGCAACCATGGAATCATTTGAATGACAAGATGGTCTTCTTCCTTGAAAGTAAATAAGAAAATGTAGAAAAAATGAGATGTTTGCAATAAAAAATGAATGGAAAGGCCATACTTACAGCTGTAATTTGCTTTAATTCCAAATGCTGCAAAATTTTGAACCTATGGAAACACTGACTCCATGTAGATGACTACTAGATCATATATAATATGACAAAATCCCATCTGATGAAAAAAACAAACTGCTCCCCTGCAATTTCTGTTGTATTTGTGAGACCACAATCCACTTCATTTCCTTGAAACAACACATGAACATCACTTGTTTTATTACAGTGAACAACAACATCTTGGATAGGTTGATTTCCTTCATCTATTTCTCCAACATCAGATTCATACTCATAAAAAATGGGCTCACTGTTGCACAGGTTAATGAGTGATGATGTGAAATTATGCTCTTCTCCATTTTCATATTCATCACATGCAGGTTGACTATAAAAAAATTCTGAATTTTGAAATTCACAAAATTTTGTTTCATTATGCTCTTCAAACAAAGAACACAAATGAACAACCTGGTCTTTTGGAAAAAAAAAATCATTATGACAATCCAATAAATTTGTTGTCATACTATCCATGACACTATCATCAACAACATCTTGAAAAACTTCCCCTTTAAAAGAAGAAAGAGAGAAAGTTTCTTGAATGATCAAATCTTCTTCATCATGATACGATGGATACTTTTGATTGATTTCAACTAGCAATGATAAAAAAAATTGTTCACCATCAATATAATCTTCAAGAATTTCTTCACTAAAATATTGGCCTTTACAAATATTTCCAGTAGAAAATTCTTCATGAAGAGACCCATTCGAATGGCCATCAAAACTATTAGGAGCATTATGAGAACATTCTAAAATATCTTCACCGATCTCATCACTAAAGCCCTACTGAATTTTTTTGCTAAGAGATTTAAATTGCTCACAACAATCATTCAAGAGTCTTTCGGAAGAATAAATCCTCTTACAATATGAATGAAAAGAAACATGGAAATCATTTAATGATGAAATACTAGAAACATGAAGAGATCGGTACCATTGTCTCACCTCTACTTCCAAGGAGTACATAAACATCTTCAACAATACAACTTCATGATGAATGTCAAGTTGGTCCATGTATTTATGAAAATCAATCAAGTGTTGTGCAGGATGATTCTTGATCATCTCCTTTGAACCTTGGAAGGTAGTCTCCCCATTCATGCATAATAGGCACAACATTTGGAAAACCAGGAATATCGGAAAAATCAAATGGAGCAAACCTACGAGCGAAAATGGCTTCCATGGCCTTTGACATCCTGGATCAATGGAGTCACCAACAAATTCTTCCTTCATGGAATCGCCAGGTGAATGATACAGCAAAAAAAAGTTTCCAACTCCTTTTCACTATCAAGAGATAGAATTTATCATTGTCATTCTCCCAAGGATACATTTCTTCGTTCCTTCGTCCCCGACAACAACACCAAAATATATTAGTCCCTAAAGTTGCACTTGACTGTGAAAGGGAAAGATAGGGGATCATCAAGTTATTTCAATGGTATTTATTAAGGTTTTTATGAATAGGTTTTTAGAAAATGGTTGAAATCTGGTTCACGGATTGAAATAAACATATAACTCAAATGTAAAAGCAAGTAAAGATCCCACTCATTTATTAAATGGTAGTCTCCTTAATAGATCAAAAAGTAATGTAAATAAAGAAGGGAATGTATGAGCGTATCTAGTTTTTCAAATTACATGTGGATTTATTATTTCAAAATATCATTAAGAAACAAGAAAAATTACTTAAAAACAATCTTGATTATAAACAAAAACAACAAAGTGTTCACTGTGTTACTTAAAATCAAGAAATCATATGCATTTCAACAGAATAAATGAATTCAAGTAAGAAAATAAATAGAATAAGATATGAAAGTGCATTTTACCATCAACATGCCTTTTCCATTTAGTATAAATATGGAATATAATATTGTCTTACAATGTATTTTACAAAAAAGGTCCTTGAATGCCCAACTAATCGACCCCTAACTTCTCCTTCTACCCTGTTTATATAGAAAAAATACATATTTATCAAGATCCAAAAGACATGGATCTGAAAACCTCATCTATATTTAGTTTCTTGTTTCAAATAATCAAGGAGAAGATCAGATATGATCCCCAATTCGAATTGATGAAGTGGATTTTCAACTGTAGTCCATGAGATTTTTTTGGAAGATAAATATGGAAAATTCCTGAAAAATAGGGTTCATAAATATCTTCGTATCTCCAAAAATGTGATAGTTGTGTGAAAACTGAGAGAGGATTTTGTGAATAGTCCCTTTATCAACAAAAAACTCTTTTTGTATCCAAAAATTCATCTCAATATACTTTGAAACCTTGCCCAAAATTGGTCACTAAAACAGGAAATCATTTACTGTGAAATCTCTGAAAAATAGGCCTTAAATATATATATTTGAATCTCTTAAACTGTGAAAGCCGTGTAAAATATGAGAGAGGTGTTTTTTAAGGGGCTTTTTCCCCAAAAAAACCTCTTTTTAAAAAAAAAAATTCATCTCCATAGTTTCAGAAACCTCTCTTGAAGATAAAGATTAAAACAAGAAAAACAAAGTATTTCCCGTATTTGATTTTTTGTCTTTCTTCTTTCTGTTTCCATCCTGAAATCTGAGTGTTCTTCAACTGGAGCAGAGAGGTTCAGTGATTCTCAATTTAATTTTATACTTTGAATATATCCCTATTCTAAAATCCTCTTCTTCAGTGATTTCCGAGTCTTTGGTTTCTGGAAGATCTTGCAGCTGGTCTAGTTCTAGAAAAAGTTCACTTCTTTCATCATAAACTGCATATGTGCCCTTAAGTACATATTAAGATACTGAAGCTTATTTTGTAGTTTCTCTGGTCATGGGTCTTCTGGATTACTTTGAAATCTTATTTCCATTTTCTTGTTTCTTCTTCAAGTCCTCAGATTCCTTCTCTGTTATGTGTAAAGAAGATGCCATTGCCTGTTTTTTGATCTCCTTCTTAGAATCCTTTGAATTATCTTCTATAATTATGAGATTATCCTTCTTGATGGAAGGATGAAACATTTCTTTTGAATTTACTCTAAATTTATTGGCAGCTCTAGTAGAATTCCTTCTAGGGCATTTAGATACAAGTGTTTTCTTTTTACTCTATTTTTTACCCCTTTCGGTCTTCTTACATGTAGATTGTTCTTTCTGTTTGAATGGAGTCTGAACTAGACTTGTGGTATAAAATTCATATTCATCAAATCCCCTCTTTATATCTGGATCAGGATAAATGTTAGTCTCTGCATTCATTTTAGACTTCTTACCTCGACTAGTAGTGCCTTTATCATCATCTTTACCTACAAGAAAATCACTAATACCTTGTTGGGTTTGTAATTTTCTCTTTCCAGCACGAGTTACCCTAGCTGCAGGTGAATCTTCTTTCATTAAAATTTCAGTGGCTTGAGAGGTTTGTTTCTCTTTTACAAGTTTTTTCCCCTTGACATTTTTGGATTTGGTTGGTTGTAGATTCACTTCTAAGGACTAGATTAACTAGTCCCAAGATCTCTGGACCTCATTTAAAGAGAAGACTATTAATGTTCTAATCAAACCTTGATGAAAAAGACTGCATTTTGTTGTAGAAGGATGGGACAGGATCCTTTTATACAACTTGGATAAAAAATTTAATAGAAAATAGGATAAGTTAAAAGGGTAATCACCATTTACATGAATCAACAATATGATATGATAGAGATGGACCAGGGAAAACCTGCCTTCACATGTAATTTACCTGTGGATAATTAGCAAGGTAGTGTGACACTCTTTCCTTACCCAGTTGTGTGGTATACCCTTGCTCCAGTTAGGGTTTTTCTTTTCTGGGATTAGAAACTGATTCACAAACTACATGACTACATTTTCCTTCTTCCACCATCTTTCCCCATATACTAGTTGTTGGAAAATGTTTAACAGATAGTGCATGCTTGTCATTGATGGAAAGTACAACACTGAAGATGGCAGGATTAGAATGTGCATCGATGGACAAACAGGAACAACGT
>SNQJ01S0148331.1:39383-50954 GCA_010110895.2 Picea sitchensis | reverse complement strand
CCTTCAGAGTCTCATTGTAATCATCTTCTTGCGAATGCGAGTAGCCGTCACATCTCTTCTCAGAGATAAGTTGTCACCATTCTAGCGAGTCTTTCACTCTGTATTTTTATAGTCTCTGTACATTTCTTTCATTAATAGAAATCATGTATTACTATATCTCTGTGTTTATGGTTACATCCCTGATATATTTCTATTATATTATTGGATATACGCAATATCTCTGTGCATTTCTTTATTATATCTCCACTCTCATTTCGTGCCGAAAATAATCAGGATCAAATGGTATTAAGGGGTACAGTTTGTGGGATCCTACTGCCCACAACATCATCATTAAAAAAGATGTAATATTTGATGAATTATCTCTCATCAAATCAAATGTAGATGTTCAAATGAAATGGTAAGAAGTACCTAAGTATCAATAGATTCAGTTTGAAACCATTTCAAATACAGATGAAAGTGAACATGAACAAGTTTCTAAAGATGTTCATGAAGAGTTTACTACGGAGGAAGACATGGTTTATAATAACAATCTACATAATGTGGATGAGCCACAAACTTCCCTAAGGAGGTCTACGTGGGTCAGAAATCCTCCAAGAAGGTATGATGATTTTGTTTCATCATTTTTTTTAAGTACTAATGATGATGAACCTTCGTTCTATTAGGAAGTTGTGAAGGGTTCTAACAATGATAAATGGAAAGTAGCAATGAAAGATGAAATGAAGGCATTAGAGGGGAATGTCACATGGTTTCTAGTAGTACTTCCAAGAGACAGCAAAACTATAGGTTGTAAGTGGGTCTACAAGCTGAAGAAGGGTGTTGATGATAAGGTGAAAAGGTACAAAGCAAGGTTGGTTGTGAAAGGATATTCTCAGAAAAAAGGTATTGACTTTCATGAGATTTTTTGACCAGTTGTTAAGTTTGTTTCAATTCAAATTGTATTAGCATTAGTTGCATTACTTGATTTGGAGTTGGAGCAGCTAGATGTTAAAACTAGCTTTTTATATGGAGATTTGGATGAAGAAATTTACATGGAACAACTTGAAGGGTTCATTTAGAATCGCAACAAGAAATTTTTTTGCAGGCTCAAGAAATCATTGTATGGTTTGAGACAGTCGCCCAGACAATGGTACGAGAAATTTGACTCTTTCATGGTGAATGAAAATTATACAAGGAGTGAGTATGATCATTGTGTCTACTTTAAGAAATTGAATAATGATATATTCATTATCTTAGTATTGTATGTTGACGATATGCTTTTAGCAAGCAAAAGCAAAAATGAGATCAACAGGTCAAAGGCTAAGATGGCTAGGACATTCGATATGAAAGATGTAGGAGCAGCAAGGCATATTTTGGGCATGGAGATATTCAAAGACAGGAGAAATGGTAAGATTTGGTTGTCACAACAAAAGTATGTTGAGAAGATACTTTTGAGGTTTGGTATGAACGATGTGAAACCAATTTTAGTCCCTTTGGCTTCCCATTTTAAGATTTCTTCAAGTTTATGTCCTAGTACAAAAGAAGAAAATGAATATATGTCTCGAATACCATATACTAATGCAGTAGGAAGTTTAATGTATGCGATGGTTAGTACAAGGCCAGACATTTCACATGCAGTTGGGGTTGTCAGCCGGTATATGGAAAATCCAGGTAAAAAGCATTGTGCAGTAGTGAAATTGGTGCTTCGATATTTGAGAGGCACAAGTGATTATTGTATCACTTATAAGAGTGGTTGCAAATTACTCTATGGATATGTTGATTTTGATTTTGCAGGTGATTTGGACAAGAGAAGGTTGACTTCATGGTACTCTTGCAGGTGAAGCTATTAGTTGGATTCTAAAGGTACATAACATTTTTTCTTTATCCACTACACGTAGTTGCTTCACTTGCTTGCAAAGAGAGAGTTTGGTTGAAAGGTTTGTTTGGTGAGTTTGGAAGGATTCAGGACAAAGTAAAGTTACTTTGTGATAGTGAAAGTGTTATTCACTTGGCTAAGAATCCAACCTACCAAAGTAAAACAGATCATATACCTATCAAGTGTCATTTTGTAAGACACATCATCGATGAACGTGGAGTCTCTCTTCAGAAAGTGCATACAAAAGAGAACTGCGCAGACATGTTCACAAAACCAATACTTTTAGAGAAGCTACTATGGTGTTTGGCTTCTCTTGGCTTGCAGAAAAGAGGATGAACAAAAGGAAGGAGCAAGGTATCATGTTAATTGTTGTCAAGGTGGAGATTGTTGAATTTGGTGACAACGAATTCCCAAGAATAGATTTAGATCCTATTATTCTGCGTTTTCTGTGTAAATGTATATAAATCTATGTATACTAGTAGAGGCAAAGGGAATGGGAGGAAATGAGAGATGTTGAGCTGCTGTAATCTACATGATATGAATAATAAGACAACGGATACCTCTACTTGGTGGAGATAGCCCAAAGTTTGAGTGAACAATGTAAATTCTTTGTGTTTCTTATCTTTGTGATTGTTGATTATCATATGTGAATTATGTTTTCCACATTTGCAATTCTAACAAGATTCACTTTTTTAATACAAAATAGAAAAAAAACTTAAACCAACTTAAAAACATTCAAATTGCATTAACCAGTACACTAATATCGTCATACGAGATGATCTTAACAGTATCTTTACTTTTAGTCTCTCATGTATTTCGATTAAACCAAATGCAATTCTTCGATGGCCGGGGTAATCCAATTTGGACTTTTTCTAGTCTCAAGTTATTACAATACCTATTTAATAATGAGAGTATACAGGGTGGATATATGTATTTTACGTGGGTGCCATTAATCATGACAGTCCTGGCAGATACTTTGTTTCCTTTTAGGTCTGATATGATTAGTAGATATGCCTCCTCATGACAGTCCTGGCATATACTTTGTTTCTCTTTAGGTTTGACATGATTAGTACATATGCCGCCTCCTCTATTGAAAACAGTATATCGTTTTTTCCTCCATACGTCGTATTCCGTCATCGTATTTTGAGGCATATGTTATCGTCTCGTTTTGGAAAGGAAAGACAAAGAATCAATCCCGTGGGTTCGCTCTACTAAATTTAGTAGCTGTGCAAATAAGATATTCAGATAAAGAGTATTCTAAGTTTTATCTTTTGGGTTTTTTTGGCAAAATTTTCTGTTTGATTTTGACCTAAATATGGTGAAGAATAGTTGGATCTGTCTATTTGAATGACTAAGTTTGTTAATAAAAATAATTTCAGACCTTTTTAACAAACTGAATTTATTTATACATTTAGAAAATGCAATTTAAACAAGAAAAAATAAAACTTTTGTCTAAATTTACATTGAATCTATTTATACATTTAGAAAATGCAATTTAAACAAAAAAAAAATAAAACTTTTGTCCAAATTTACATTACCGGATTCCAGTTAAAAAAAAAACAAAAAAAAATAGAGCATTTAGCCTACGCCATTCTGATAATGCTTCAAACTTTATCACTGCTATAATGCTCCTGAGTAGTGATCGATAGGTTGGCAGTTTAACGTGAACCTCGTGGGGTCGCCACTTTGATCGATCTGGACCCCTCACGGCCATTACATAATCACTCATTACTCCAGCTTTAGTGACGTCGAATAAGTATTCCGATAGAAGAAGGCAATAGATAATAAAACTAAGCAAATTATACTCATTATAACTTGATTTTAGGGCTGTAAATCAAACTCCTTTTATTCACTGTTTATATGCCTTCAGCTGGAATTGTGATTCATGACTTGAATCTAGTGGTCCTGTTCGTTGGATTTTGAAGGTCGATATAATAATTGATAGTTCAATTAAACTGATCTATCTCGATATTTTCGCGATGTCCCTGATAAATGGAAATATGGAATTGTTTAATTGTTTTATGTTTTGTTTTTTAATAAGAATTAGGTCACATAAATTAATCAATCTATAAAAAAAAACATTATTTCTGTTGTTAGTATGCTAAAAAAAATCAATAGAACATTTTGATTACACAAAAATAATGATTTAAATTTATAAATCTAACAATTTCTAACCCAATTTCAAACCAACAAATATCCGCAGAACAAAACTTATAACATTTAAACTATGACTGAAAATATTAGTTAAATGCGCTATGTAATTCTCATGTCGTCGGCTTTCCTCTGACTAATTGGAATTGTTAAAGCCTGGTGTCGCCAGTTAGCATTCAGTTGTGAAAGTATAAATTTTGACCAGCAGGGGAAGCCTGACCGTCTGGTTGTAGACATGGGCCTGGATAAGAACAACATGCATTTTCTTTCGTCAGATTTTGAGGCACCTTAACATGGAATATACAAGATTTTCCTTCCTTTTTCCTCCTGACTTTGACGGGCCCTGAATGTCTAGTACTTCTCAAACAACCCTCTTCATGTAGTGGGCACTGCAAATCGGGATGTGCAGTTCAATAAGAATTAAATTAAACCTGTCTAGACTGGGGATTTGTAGGTGTGATCAAGACCAGCCTTTCTGACTGTCAATGTCCGTGTAAATTATATAAAATTCATGTTTTAAATTTTTAGGAAGTATAAGCGACATCATAAAATTTAAAAATATATTTTATTTTCAATAGTTCATGAGTGTGAGATTCTTAATTTATCAGTATTCAATGATGATTGTGTCAAATAGAAATGAATGTGCATCGTGATCTAAATTGAATATTAAATATTTAATAGATATTACATGATTTTGTATTTAAATTTATCACAATTAAGTATTAAATATTTAAGTTGTCATATAGTAAAGTTTACAAAGTCTTACTGGTTTTTGTTATTTTAAATATTACTAAACTTGGATATATCATTTATTTTCCATAAAAACTTGGACATGTCATTTATTTTCCATAATCAATTTGTCTTCACACTCTATTAAGCCATTTTTCTCTACTTGAGCCATACGTTTCTTAATTATTTTAGTTAAGATAAAAATCTGAGTTTATTAAAATGCCTTTTGAAATCCTCGCTTCTTATCTATTCCACTTATTTAATTATTTCTTCTTAATAATCACATTTGTTGAACAATACTTCACATTGTCAAATCTTTTGAGAATGTCCCCGCAACCTTTTTGTATGTGCCTCATCTCAAGTCTAAGGTAGATCAGGCATACACTTTATAGTCTTAATTTCTTAGAGAAATATTTTGTTTTATGTCCATGAGATTCTTAAATAAGATATGGAGAAATAAATAAAATTGTCAAACTTAAAAATTGAGATCAATCACAGTGAGGCCACAAGGGCAAATCACAAGTGAGACAAGTGAGACTACTTTCACATACAGTTTATATGAAAATGATGACATATCTATAGTGTAGGAAAGCCTCTAACTACCTCCTGAATTTGTGGATGTGAAAACCACTCAAACATTAATCTAGCTTACAATAGGAATCTCTTCTAACAATTGCCTAAGCATAACATTTCTCCATTATTATCCAAGAGTCAAATATATGGATTAGAGTCTATGTTTTAACATTCATTTTTGTTAACTTTAGCCATCCAACATAAAACTAACATGCAGTGAAAAACATTAAAGAACACATCAACCACATAACACGAAGATTATGTGGTTCGCTCAACATTGGGCTACATCCACCAAGCATGTATCGATTTTCTTATTGTTCATAGGATGAAAAATTACACCAGGCTCACTCCACTCATCTCACTCTCAACCTCTACCGGCATACATGAATTTATAGCAAGTTACAAAAGAAATTGACTATTGAATGCACTCTCATCCATATTCTAACTTGGACTTACTAGTTACAACCAACGCTGAATAATATGATCTAAAATCTATCCTTGGAGGAATTCGTTGTCAACAAATTCCAACAATCTCCACCTTCACAACAATTAACCTGATACCTTTCTCTTTTTTTTCATCACCATTTCTGCAAGACAAGAGAAGCCAAGAACCATCGTAGCTTCTCTAAAAGTATTGGTTTTGTGAACATGTCTGCGCAGTTCTCTTTTGTATGAACTTTCTCAAGAGAAACTCCACCTTCATCAATGACATGTCTTACAAAATGGTACTTAATAGGAATATGTTTAGTTTTACTGTGGTAGGTTGGATTCTTGTCCAAGTGAATAACACTTTGACTATCACAAAGTAGCTTTACTGTGTCCTACATCCTTCCAAACTCACCAAACAAACCTTTTAACCAAACAACCTCTTTGCAAGCATGTGAAGAAGCTATGTATTATGCTTATGTAGTGGATAAGGCAGCAATGCTTTGTAGCTTTGACATCCAACTAAAAGCTCCACCTCCAAGAGTAAAGACATATCCTAAAGTTGACATCATTTTGTCCAGATCACCTGGAAAATCAGAATCAACATATCGATAGACTAACTCACAACCATCGTTATAGGTGATACAGTAATCACTTCTGCCCCTCAGATACTGAAGCACCCATTTCACTGTTGCCGAGTGTTCTTTACCTAGATTTGCCATATATCTGTTGACCAACCCAATTGCATGTGAAATGTCTGGTCTTGTACTAACCATTGCATACATTAAACTTCCTACTGCATTAGCGTACGATATTCGAGACATATATTCCTTTTCTTGTTCTGTACTAGGTCAAAAACTTGAAGAAAGCTTCAAATGGGAAGCAAAAAGTACAAAAACTGGTTTCACTCTATTCATACCAAACCTCAAAAGCATTTTCTCGACATACTTCTATTGTGACAACCAAAGCTTACCATTCCTCTTGTCTCTGAATATCTCCATGCCCAAAACTTCTTTGTTGCTCCTACATCTTTCATATCAAACATCCTATCCATTTGAGCCTTTAAGTTGTTGATCTCAATTATGTTTTTGCTTGCTAAAATAATATCGTCAACATACAATACTAAGATAATGAATATGCCATTATTCAATTTCTTAAAGTAGACACAATGATCATACTCACTCCTTGTATAATTATGGCTCATCGTGAAAGAGTCAAATTTCTTGTACCATTGTCTGGGCAACTTCCTCCGACCATACAATGATTTCTTAAGACTACAAACAAATTTTTTTTTGCGATTTTGAACGAACCCTTCAGGTTGTTCCATGTAAATATCCTCATCCAAATCTTCGTGTAAGAAAACAGTCTTAACATCTAGCTGCTCCAACTCCAAATCAAGTGACACAACCAATCCTAAAACAATTCAAATTGAAAAAATATTAACAACTGGTGAAAAAATCTCATGAAAGTCAATACCTTCTTTATGAGAATATCCTTTTGCAACCAACCTCACTTTGTACCTTTCTACCTTATCATCAATGCCCTTCTTCAGCTTGTAGACCCACTTACAACCTACAATTTTCCCATCTCTTGGAAGTTCTACCAAGTCCCATGTAGCATTCTTCGCTAAAGAATTCATTTCATCCTTCATTGCATCTTTCCATTTTTCACTGTTAGAAACCTCCACAACTTCCTGATAGCATGAAGGTTTATCATCATTACTACTTCAAGAAACTAATGAAAAAAAATCATCATACCTTCTTGGAGGAACTCTGACCCGTGTAGACCTCCTTAGGGAATTTTGTGGCTCATCCACAATCTGTTGATTATCATCATCATCCATATTTTCCTCTGTAGAAACCTCTTCATGAACCTCTTCAGAAACTTGTTCATGTTCAATTTCATTTGTAGTTGAACGAGTTTCAAACTGAATCTATTGATATTTCGATACTTCTACCTATTTCATTTGAACATCTACATCTGATTTGATGAGAGATGATTCATCAAATATTACATCTATGTTAATGGTGATCTTGTGGGAAGTAGGATGTGACAACCTGTACCCCTTAATACCATCACCATATCCAACAAAGATAAGCCTTTTTTTTATTTTGGATCTAATTTAGAACACTGATGTTTCAGAATTAAAGCATTGGCTTCGCAACCAAAAACTTTAATATTAGAATAATTACAAGGGTGACCTATCCATACCTCTTCACAAATATTGCACTCTATTGTTGTTGATGGTGACCGATTCACCGGATAACAAGTTGTAGTTATTGCTTCTGCCCACAATTCCTGCTGCAAGCTGGCGTTACTAAGCATACTCCTTGTTCTCTCTAGAAGAGTCATGTTCATGCGTTCAACAACTCCATTTTGCTGAGGAGTATAGGTAGTGGTTTTATGCCTATCAATCCCAAACTCCTTGCAATAATTCTCAAATATCATTGACGTAAATTCACCACCATTATCAGTTCTTAAACATTTAATGGACCTACCAGTTTTCTTTTCCACTAAATCTCTAAACTGCTTAAAGATCGTAAATACATCAGACTTTCTCCTCAACATATAGATCCAAACCTTCCTAGAGAAATCATTTATAAAAGTAACAAAATATGATGATCCTCCATACGAGACAGTAGAGGATGAACCCCAAACATCAAAATGGATATAGTTAAATATTCCCTCACTGGTGTGTCTTCCGGTTTTAAATTTCTGCCTATTTTGTTTTCCATAAATACAGTGCTTTCATATATCTAACTTTAAAGACTTTAGACTAGGAAGTAACTTGCGATCAGATAATACCTTCAATCCTGTTTCACTCATATGGCCCAACTGTTGATGCCACAGTTGAACATAATCATTGTCATTCTCGGATACAGTTGTCGCATGATCTGAATCGGTTCTTCCTTCTAACAGAAACATGTTTCCAACTTTCTTCACCTTCATGACCAGCTGAATTTCTTTGTAGACCTTCATAGCTCAACCTTGAACAATACTTTTATATCCTCCCATATCTAAGACTCCCAAAGAGATTAGGTTCTTCCTTAGCTCAGGTACACGTCTCACATATGTTAGTATCTTAATGGATTCATCAATAATCTTAATTCAAATGATACCTATTCCCACAACTTTACATTATATATCATTTCCCATATAAACAATTCTATCATCTATAGACTGGTAAGTAATAAACCAGTGTCTATGAAGACACATGTGATTTGAAGCACCAGAATCTAATAACCATTGTTGATCATATCGTGAAACAACACTAATTGATAAAACTTCATCAGTCATAGTTGAACCTCTTGTTGAACCTGTTTCAGTTGCATTTTCTTCCTTTGTCCCTTTTGGAGGGTTTTCTTTGGAGGCTTGTTGTCTCTTCCAACAATCTTTCTTCACGTGTCCATATTTTCCACAAAATCAACACTTAAGCTTGCTCTTCCTTCCCTTCGAATTTGACCGAGAGAAATCCCTTTGAACATGTCCTCTTTCTTTAGGTCTTCCTCTGACCACCATCGCTTCAAATGTAGACGTTTCAAAATTGGATTTCTTCCTTGTTTCCTCAAACAATAAAGCTTTAACAATAACATAAAACTCAATACTTTTTGTTGAATTGAAACTAATAGAGGTAACAAAGTGATCCCATGACTCGGGCAAAGAACACAATAATGTAATTGCCTTATCTTCAAATTCAAATTTCACTCCCATGCTAGTCAAGTGGACTAAAAGAGTATTAAAAGTATTTAAATGATCAGTTATTTTTGTACCTTCCTTCATTTGCAAATTGTACAATTGTCTTTTTAGGAAGATCCTGTTCGTCAAGGATTTCGTCATATACAAGCTTTCCAGCTTCGTCCACAAACCGACTGATGTCTTCTCCGTAACAATGTTGAACAAAACATCATCGTCCAAACAAAGACGTATGGCACTCAATGCTCTTGCATCGATCTCTTCCCAGTCTTCATCTGAAATGGTCACGTGTTTCTTTGACTTTCCCAAAAGTACCTTCACCACGCCTTGTTGTATGAGCAAATCGTGCATCTTGACCTTCCAGATCTCAAAAATTTTCTTTCCATTGAACTTCTCGATTTTCCGCCATTTTAGTCGTTCGGTTGCTTATCAACTTCTCTTGTTTTCTATGCCAAAAACTTATTCTTAGAAAAGACACCAACATAGAGGTCATCATACCCTCTCAGAAGTCTGCATGCAGGATTGCATCACGGTTCACCAACAACCAGTTATCTCTATTTTATTAAATAAAAGAATTGAAAAAAAACTTGTCCCAGAACAAGAGAATCGACGCTCCCCATACGGTGACAGCCCAACGGTGATTTCGGAATTGAAAGAAAACGTAAGCGTATAAGAGAATCGACGCTTCCTTCATGTATACTCCCCAGCACCGATGGAACAACGCCACTCCCACAAGGAAGAGGGAGATCGACGCTCCCACAAATCGGATAACCCTAACTTAAAACGACGGTGCTCCTTCCAGCATATAGCTACACGCTGAAGTCAAAGCAACGCTCCTTCTTTCAAACAACCCTAGCGTTGATTTTGAACCGACGTTCTAGATGGAGGCTTATGCAAAATAGTTCTGATACCAATTGTTAACTTTAGCCATCAAACAGAAAACCAACATGCCCTGAAAAACATTACAGAACAGATCAAACACATAACACGAAGATTATGTGGTTCGCCCAATTTTGGGCTATGTTCACCAAGCAGTATCGATTCTCTTATTGTTCATAGGATGGAAAATTACAATAGGCTTACTCCACTTATCTCACTCTCAATTTTTATGGGCATATATGAATTTATACCAAGTTACAGAAGAAATTGACTATTAAATGTGCTTTTATTCATATTCTAACTTGATTTTATTAGTTACAACCAATTATAAATAAGAGGATCTAAAATATATCCTTGAAAAAATTCATTTTCACCAAATTCCAACAATAATTTTAATGTATATTTTTGCATGATTTAAACTAACAATTAATATGTAATAAGAATAATAAACTTATTGATATTAATAAAAAATTATTTTAAATATTATTTATATAGATTATAGAAAAAATTCAAATTATAGATAAGTTAGGCCTTTTAAATGAAATAATCACCCTTTTATGAAATAATCACCCATAAATACAATCATGTAAGATTTTCATATTTTTAAAGGACCATAAACAAAGTAGGGTTTCTTCTCGGCCTTTTTTAAAGTTTACATGAAATTATCCCCCTTTGTCAAAACTATCAAGCTTTGACAATATTTTTTTTCATAACAAGCTCTACAACTAATATAAAAAAAAATTATTTAGAATTTTAAAGGAAAATTGAATGAATTTTGAATCACAATTAAAACATTACTTATATCTAAAATGTCTTTCAGATTGTTATTAAACTTTTCACTACTTATAGATCTAAAATGTCTTTGAAATTGTTCCTAATGTAGGATTTGCTTATTAAAAAATTCACTTCTGAAATATATATATTTATCCTCTATTTTCAATTACATTAAAGTAAAACGATTTTTATTTTTCATTATGGCAAAATATTAAATGAATATTATCCTTCTAACGTTAGATTAAATGAAAATTATCCTTCTAGCGTTTGAATTAAAACTAAGGTTTCAAAATGGATCATCAGCAAGGTTCACAGTTAACTGTAGACATCTCAAATGTACGTGCATGTATCATCTGCCATGAAAAGGAAATGTGGAAAATTGAGCGTCCCTTCATTTCCAAGTTCATATTTACTTTATAGGTAAGAGATCTTTCTGTCATAATTAGCAATGAAAGCGTGGGTTAAACGTTTACTGTTGTTTTCTTTCTTTAAAT
>SNQJ01S0148331.1:28358-39373 GCA_010110895.2 Picea sitchensis | reverse complement strand
GCTATGCATTGAAGATGCTGGCATATTCTTAGTCGTCCTCCAAAATCAATGGATCAGATTTATTGTTCATAACTTTCTTGCATTTATCAAAGCATCCGTTAACATGTTTACTTTTTAACATTTACCTAATCACATTAAAAAGTTATTGTAAGAATATGTAATTGCCACGTTTAAATGATTAAGTAGGATTAAACCGTGGCATCTAAATAAATACCCATGTTCTGCTGCTTCTGAAGTGACGGCATTCCATTTATCAATCTAATGCAGCTAAACGTTTCATATTACCACAGACGTTTTATATTGGGGGCACGCGTTCTCAACCAATACCTTTCGGTATTCTCAGCCGCGAGTTAGCGGCTATGCTAGTTAACATACAGTTAATTAACAATCTTCAAGCTATTATGAGAATTTATTAGGAAGAGTTTGTTAGGTTTAACTGGTCGTAAGAATTTTTTTTCTAATTCTATTAATTCTATTGATGTGTAGTTGAGATATTCTTTACAGTTTGTTTGTATTGTTAGAAAATTGTTATTTTTAAATCTATTCTGTTGATAAAACATAAGCAGGATAATTTTTGTGTGTACTGTTTTTCTAAATTTATATCAGAGCTGGTAACTCTAGGATAAAATACATCACATTACCTCCAGTGGGGCCCAGGTTGGTCATCTCTCATCAATTTTGTGAAGAGAGTTCGAGAACGTGACTCTACAGGTACGTACTTGTAAACCCTTATGGGCACCCCCTCAGCCAGAAATATGAGAAAAATGTGAGAATACATTAGTTGTTTTGTGAGTTTCCTCGTGTGTGTTGCATTTGCATGAGTAAATTTTTTTATTTTTTAAGTACTGTAAAACTAAATTGTGTGGAAAAGAGCCATTCTACTCCGCGCTGCAGCCTCTTACCCGCGTGATCGAAAGGCTTCGGGGCCTGTGTTGTTACTGCGTCGTTACATTTACAGTCATATGGCTCAGCTTAAAGCGAGAATCCGCCCGTCACTTGTACCAACGGGGTGTGACCTGCCTGACTCGTCTCAGAATATAAGCAATAAAGTAAATAACTAACTAGATAAAGAAGACAAATAACTAACTAGATAAAGAAGACAAAGAACATGGGCGGAAAAGAAACTAAGCCAATTCAATTAATATGTAATTCAATAATGTATATATAATACATATTGCACAACTTTCCTTTAATGGTATGACTGTTAAGGTAAAATAACTAACTAAGATTAGAGTTTTCAGCATCCCTCTTAATCATAAGTTGGTTCTTGTTTGAAAAACATTCACTTTTTGAAAACTAGTAATATTCAGAGGCTTGAGATGCTCTCTGAACTTTGAAAAAAATAGCAGGAGATGAAAGCTTCTACTAAATTGGTGGTTTACCGAATTGGTGGTTTCGGGATGACTTGGTGGTTTCGGGATGACCACAAACCAAATGTCTAGCAGAAGCTTATGTCTTCTTATAAATGACATGGTTTTAAGTTGACCATAATCTAAGCAAGGAGAGAATAGATACAAATGTTGATGATGTTCTTTGAAAATATAACAAGCATAACTCCATGGTTTATGCTTAATTGATGGTTTCAAGATGACCACAAACTATCCAGAGCTCAAGGCTAAGAAATCTGTAACAAGTAGAACTTCATGTCTTCGGCTTAATTGGTGGAAACTATCAAGAGCTCGAGGATCAAAAACTATGAATGGTTTCATGATTACCCCAAACCATATCAACAACAATATGTTTGGGAACAAGGCTGCATACTAGGAAATAGGCTACATACTTTATCATCTGTTCAAAGGATCTAAAACAAACTTGGAACCTGATTGAAAATTTTTGATGTTATTTCGCCCTTTCAGGGACAAGTGGTTTAAATTCCCTTGACCACCATTCACAAGTATGGCCAAGAAGAATTCCAATGTGAACAATGTGTATGCTTTCACAATGGATACACAGATGAAGATCAAAACACTAATCTATCATCTAATCATTATGAACTTTATTTACTTCACTAATTTTGGTGTGAGCAAATTTCTTAATTGAAACAAGTTCAAAATGGGTTTTATTTTGTTGCATATGTTTTTGTTGGAGTGAGGGTTTCTTGAAATTCCACTCTTTTAGACTTTTACAATAATCCAACTTGACAATAGAAAAATTTGATCTCAACATAAGGGTGTTGGATTCAACCAAAAATGCACCCTTCTTGTTAGAGTGAGAGTTTCTTGCAATTCAACTCTTTTACAATAATCCAACCTGACAATAGAAAATTTTCATCTCAACGTAAGGGTATTGGATTCAACAAAAAATGCACCCTCTTACAATCATAATTCTATTTGAATAATATTTAATACTTACACAAAGAGCAAATGAGTATTACAAATTGCAAGTCATAAAATTCTGAAGAAACATAAATCAAAAAATAGGCGTTAAATTATTCTTTAAAGTTTTCTTTAACTTGTTGTTGCTGAAGCATATAGGGCTTTGAAACTTGAATACTGGTTGTCAATCGTTGATATTGTTATACCAAAGCCACATTCTTCGGTTTCTCTCACAACTTCACGGTTTCTACACAGTTTCTACACAGTTTTTCACGTCTTGTTGTGCAGAACTCCACGCGATTCTTATTTCATATTTGAGATAGCCTTTGTTGATGTTGCTCTTCTACAAGGTTTACACAACCATTGGTCTCCACAAAACTAATCGGTCACAACAAACATGCCTCCTTCACTTAGGATCCATCGCACTTCAACTCGATGGAAAAGCTACCATGGATCTTCAAATAGCCTCCCATTATTTAAATCAATTTGATTTTTACTCACATAGCTTCCCATTATTTAAATAATATTGATTTTTTTTATTTAAATGAATTAATACATATATTTATGCTCCATCCAAAATATATATTCAAATTTGCATAAAGAGTTTTTAAAACTCCATCCACATTTAAAAATAAAATAAAATAATAATCACCTTCAGATAAACAGATATCAACTTCTTCACCAATTTCTATTATTCTTTTCACAAACTATCAAGAGCTCAAGGCTTAAAAACTATGAATAGTTTCAGGATTACCAAAAACCATATCAACAACAATATGTTTAGGAACAAGGATGCATACTAAGAACTAGGTTGCATACTTGATCATCTGTTCACAAAATCTATTAAAAAAAAATTGGAACTGGACCAAAAACTTTTGATATTATTCCCCCCTCTCACGTCGCAAATAACTAACAATATCAAGAAGACAAAGAAGAAGGGTGGAAAAATCACAAAGGCAATTCAATTAATATGTAAATCAATAACATATATATATATATTTCATACTGCACAACTATCCTCTAACGGTATGATCATTAGGGTAAGTGGGTCACCAGAAAAGGTGTCCCCCTTCCTTGACAACTAGTAGAAACTTCTATTGTAATATTATATTGTTAGTCTGGGAAGCAAGGCATTCTAAAAGAATGTATGATGTTAATTTATGATCTGTTTCAGTGCTAATCAGTTTATATATGTGTAATAAATCCTTCACCAATATAGTAAGCAAGGTTATGTCTAAATAAATGATTAGTCAATTTGTGTTGGTGCTTTCCTACCGAAAATTTCTCTCGCTAGTCTGAATGCACAAAGAGTCACATAAAATAAAAGAAACAATTACTTTTGTAAGAGACTGCCCTGCATTATGAAAGAGGGTGCTTTTCTGTAATACATTTGACTAATCTTTGTTGAATATCATCTCTTTCATTTCTGTGTATGTGAAATTGCTGAGAGACTTATGCACCAAAGGAACTAGTGCGCCTCTCTATTCTACTATGTGTTGGAGAGGGCGTGGGAATGTCTGTTTGGAGGTCATACACATTGAGACAACAAATGCACCCTCATCATTCTCTTTGTGTTAATGTGTTAGATGGGAATCATTGTAGAGGAGTATGACTTGAGGAATGCTCTGTGCATATCTCCCTCTTCGTGGAACGATAATCATTGAAGGGATTTTCTCTAAAAATGTGATGCACCCTTCATAAAAGGAGATTCATCTCTTTTGAATGTTCCCCTATGTAAGATCAATTGGTATCAAAGCCTCTTACTTGGGGACGTTTCCACACACATAGAATAAGGAGAAGACCGAGTTTCTTCCACCATATTCAAAAAAATAATTTTTTTTGTGTGGATATTCATCTCTTTCCTTACGCTCTTGCTGAGAGTGTCCTAATCACCCTTCTTAGGGTTATTCTATACCTTTGCATTGGTGCATCATTGTGTCCTTGTCAAAGTTAATCTCATGCCCTCCTTAGGGTCTCTTCTGTGCTTACAGACCATGCCACCTCGAAGAGAAGTATCCAGTGAGGAGTCAAACGCATCCACATCAACTCTTGTTGAAGAATTGACATTGGTTGTCCATAAAATAATTCGATTCCAACAACTTAGGAATCTAATGACCATGTTGTTGGACACTTGTTTTCAGTTATCCAAGTTTGTCGGACAAATGAATGGCAAGACAGTCGACTCTTGGATCCATAGCCTCTCTACATACTTCAAGACTTCCCCCAAGATGGAATAATCTACTAAATTGCATATAGCCAACCTCTATCTCGAAGGAATAGCACAAACTTGGTGGGATACACAATTGGAAAGATCTAAATTGATCATGCACCTCGGCACCCCGCCTTCTCTGACAAATGGCAGCACTAATTCTGAGGATGCGTTCTATCATGCATTGCGGGTATGCTTCTACCCTCTAGGCTATCTTCAGAATTCTCACCAAGTGGTTGCTACTTCACCAACTTGCCACTCAGTCAATTCAAGGATACATTGACGTATTCTACAAGTTGCGCATCCAACTCCATATCAACGAACGAGACAAGCTATTACTAATTAATTTTAATTATTGTCTCTTGTTACCTCTCCGACGGAAGGTAGATCTCTTGGACAACACTTCTCTAGACAAGGCTTTCTTACGGGATTTGGTCATAGAACATAATTTAGTCCCTCACATATGATATCTGCCAAATCAAACCTAGGTGGACAATCCACCTCCTTCTCATTCTCAACCTTATCCTTCTTCCTTGTCGGTCACCAAAAATGCACTTTGGTGTAATTTTCACTAGACCAACTCCTATAACTATGTTGGTTGTCGAGGCATTAAAAATATCTTCCCCTATCAGACCTTGTTTGCATAGGTCACATCCACGGATTTTCCTGAGCAACCATAATTGTTTTCTCACCAACCCCACTGAAGCCGACCCAACCCTCATTCTCATGACTACACCCGAACTGGGTCGCACTAATGTTTCCCTCTTTACGCAGAACTACCAAATTAAACATGAACTCGCCACTCTCATTCTAGACAATGGTAGCCAAAAGAATCTAGTCTCCCAAGACTTAGTCCAACATCTAAAACTTCCCACCACCCCCCACACAGATCCATATCAACTTGATTGTGTACAAAAGGGAGGACCTTGCATCACTATCACTCGGTGTTATACTGTAACTTTCTCCGTTGGCCCCTTTCACAACACTGTGGCCTGCTATGTTTCAGCATTAGACTGTATTGACATCTTGCTAGGTCTCCCGTACCAACAAGACCGATAAGCCGTGTATCATGCCAAATCCCATCAGTACAATCTTCAACATGAAGGACACACCTATGTGCTTACAACAACGACTCATACTTCCCCCTCATCACGTCCTGGAAAAGAGGAAACTCACCATGTCATTCACCACAAAGACATTTCTCTGTGTTTGGCCCTCCATGTTCAACCCGAGAAGCTAACTAATCTTACACCTCCCACAGTACTCCCTATCCTTCCGGAATTTTCCAATGTCTCTCAGTTTCCCTCAAGTCTCCCACCCTCTCGATCACTTTCTCCATCCATCAATCTCATTCATGATGCATCATTACCCAATGCTCCATCATCTCGACTAGTTACCCAAGACACTATTGAACATCCTCTAGTTAGTACTTAGCATGCCCTCACCCAAGCCACAATTAAATATCACTATCCCTTACCCTCGATTTCCTCTTAGTCTTCTATTGGAGCGATGTGTAAAAAGGGAGGTCATCTAGTGACTTACCACTCCGAGACCCTGTCCACAACTAAATTTAATTACCATGAGTATGCCAAATAATTCCACCTCCTGATGAAGGATTTGCAGAAGTGGTGCCCTTACTATAGGGCCACACATGATTCCACTAAATTATTATATTTCGAGGTCTGTCTTGGATTTCAGTCTCTGGCGCCCACAAAGATGCCTCTCATTTTTATTACGTCGGGATCAACATATCAATACCAAGAACAACATGATGACCATAGTTGAATTCATAATTTATCACAAAAACACACTCCAGTTGCAGTTTCCTTGCAAGTAACATTGGATCATGCCAAGCAACATCATGTTTCATACATGTTCATTAAACAATGTCAAACTCTAGAGACAGACCAAGTGGATTATAGTCAATACATTGCAACGAAAGCTCCCTCAGTTGGTGGCAGAAGCAGGGACACGTCCATATCTAAACATGGAGGAATTGTGCCATCAGGAAGGGCGTCCTCCTTCCTTGGCCAACTAGTAGAAACTTATATTGTAATCTAATCTCGCCAGTCCTAGAAGCAAGACATTCTAAAATAATGTACTATGTTAATTTATGATCTATGTCAATGCTAGTTACTTTATATATTTGTAATAACCTTCCCCAGTATAGTAAGAAAGGCTTTGTCTAAATAAATGGTTAGTCAGTTTGTGTTTGTGCTTTGCTACAGGAAATGCCTCTCGCCAGTCTGAATGCGCAAAGAGTCGCAGAAAAAAAAAGAAGCAATTACTTTTGTAAGAAGTCACCCTGCATTATTAAAGGGGACGTCTTTATCTAATACATTTGATGAAGCTTTATTGACTCTTGTCTCTTTCATTTCTATGCGCACAATATTTTCCTATGTATGTGAAATTGTTTAGAGAGTTGCACACCAAATGAACTGGTGCACGTCTTTATTCTACTACATGTTAGAGAGGGCGTGGAAATTTTTGTGTGGAGGTCATGCGCATTGGGACAACCAATGCGCCCTCCTCATTCTCTTTACATTAATGTGTTATATTGGAGTCATTGTAGAGGAGTACGAGTTGAGGAATGCTCTGAGCATCTCTCCTTCTACGTGGAACAATAAACACTGAAGGCGTTTTCTCTAAAAACGTGATGGAGAGCAACGTGATGTGCTCTCCATCAAAGGAAATTCATCTCTGCTGAGTGTGCCCCTATATCAGATCAATAAGATAACGAACTGAGATTAGAGTTTTCAACATCCCCCATAATCATAAGTTTGTTCTTTCCTGAAAAAATGCCACTTCTTTCCCTTTGTCATTTCTTCTCAGCCCTTGCGCTCTAGCAAGGAACAATATCAGTTCCAATATGAATGAACAACAATCTTCTTTCTTCACATGCCAGGATCTCACTTCACACGTATCTTCCATATCTTCCATGTGGGTGACTCCTTTAACAGGTTTAACATGTCTGTGACATTAAATGAAGGCTCTTCAACAGACAAAATATTGAATCTTCCTTGTCTCTTATGCTCAATCCTCGGTTCTAATGCTCAACCTTCCTTGCAGAACAGACGTTGGAAGCTCTCTTTCATATCCCACAAGCTTCCAGTGGCTTTGACTCTCTTGGCGGAACCTCTCCACGTGGAAACATAAAAAAGAGCACTTGCAGACCGAATTCTTCGACCAACAACATGAACAACCCTCGGTTCATCAATTCAGATTTCATCTACCATGGAAAATTACCATGGTCCTACTAGGCACTAAGAACTATAGTGATCTGATAAACTACAATGCTCATAAAATCGTCTTCATGCTCTAACTAACAAGATCAAGAAGGAAAAAAAGTTGGGTTGAAAAGGCATGAAGCCAATTCAATTAATATATGTAAATCAATAATGTATAGATAATGCATATTTCACAAATGTCCTCTAACCATATGACCGTTAGGGTAAGATAACGAACTGGTATTAGAGTTTTCAACATGAAACAGGGTATTCTATAAGATTTTAGATCTAGATAGAGATGTTGATGAAAACTATACCAGACATAGATGAAAAATATCAAGATCAAAGCTACTTGTTAAGGGAGGGTGTTGGAGTAATTAACTCCTAATTGTCTTGTGTTTAGTGTAAGATTCTATTATTGAGGATTTCGATAGATCTAGTTGGTTGTGTGAGTTTTTATCCAAGTATTAAATCCTATTTATGTGTGTACTTGAGATATTCTCTCTCTTGAATTTGTTGTATAGTTGAAAAAAAACATTATGTATAAACATGTATTTGGTGAAATAATAAAACATACTTAGAATAGATTTTGTGTGAGCAATGTTTTTCTAAGTGAAATCACTGTACTTATTGGCATCTAATAAAGTTCGAATTGAACTCCAAAGCGTATCAATGGTGATAAATTTGTATGTAATTATAACGCAAGGGGGAAACTATATCTGATTTCAATATCTGTACTTTACAATAAAATACAGAGTTTTGAATAAATTAGGAAATTGTGGAAAGGCTGCATTCTTATCTTTATCTAAGGAGTGCATTGCTAAGATATATTATGTGTTGGTTCCAAGAGAAGGTAGGTACAATTCTAAGAAAAAACAAGGCGTCTTCTTGGAAAAACACAATCTGGAATCAACAAAGCAAAAATTACAAAATAAATAAATAAATAAAATTCATAAATTTTAAGGGTCGTAGATGCTTACACAATATACTTAGTGCATATGTTTTGATATGATTTTGTTGGTTATTATAATGAATCTATAACAACTTTAATGAAAAATTGCTTGTTATGTTTGTTGTATAAATTAGTGCATTACACATACATGTATGTGCTTGTTCAAATTATAGATCTTAAATAATGTTTCATGTATTGTACATAGCGTGTTTGATGAGATTGTATAACACTTCTAGATCTGTTTTAAGGTTATAGGACTAATACCCGTAGATCCATCCTAGTATCAAGAGGTCTATTTCAATATCAATGTAAAGGAATCAGTCCACTGTCACCGATATATTTAGTGGGCTTAGTAAGTGTGTTGATATCTAAGTGTGTTGATATCTACCCATATTTAGGAGGTTTTGTAAGTGTGCTGTCTCTGCCCCATTCTCTGGTCGTCACTAGTTATCACTAGCAAGAGGCTTTACTTTACTTAACGATTATAGACAAAACTATTGTAAACTGTCGACTAGTCAGTGAAAATCCTAGCTTTTTTAATGCAATGCTTGATATTATAAGTCCCTCTCTAGTCTCTTACATTTATGTGACCGGGGCATTATCCCTTTCAAACAATTGTCATAAGAAATATTCCAATTTTAAAGAGTTTGCAAATTTAGGGAACTACTTCTCATTAAGGTTATAGCTGCCTTACTGTTTATTAGGCAGCTTGCAGCCTGCTTTAATCAGCCATGATTATCTTCAAAACAAATCAAGATCTCCTCTGCAGATTGGTCTGCGATTATTCAATAAGTTCAGGCATGATCACTGTTAACTTAATTACATCTTTTAGAGTACCTTGCATAGGTAGTAGATAATGGTCCAGTGGGCTTCCCAATTAAGGGCCTGGTAGTTTTCGGGAGAGGGATGCCTATTTCAGCATTCAGTTTGCAGTATAGAATGACAAGTATTAGGAGTGTTAAGAACTAGATGTGCCAGATATCCCTCATTCCACCGAGTTAGTTACATTATAAGGATGGGTTGCTCGCTCTTGAGTGGATTACCAAAATACAACTATGCATTAAAAAAAACCTAAATTTTTTTGGGTACTTTCTCATGATGCATGGAGATGGTAAACTGAGTAAACAATGACTTTGATTACAGTAAACGTGGCCTAATCTGATGGGCACATGGATTGAAGTCCAATAATATCCACCATATAACTAATCAATAATTTTACCCATATAGCTAGTCAAGGATTTGACCCAAGAACCAGATAACCAATAACACAATTATATTTACAACTTAGCATTCTAATATTTATCAGAATGAATATCCATAACCAGCCTCAGATCATCCATAAGACAAGTTCCATCAGCTAAGACGGTTACATATAAGCCACTGAAGAGCAATTTATTCATATTATACTATGGATTTGAGCGTTTACAATCATCAAACTTGCAACGAAATAAGTAAAGATTACTGTAGTGCTGGTTACAGAGTGTGCATTATCACACAATTAACCTTGTCTTGGCAATGGCTTTATTGGTCTACAAATGACTACTCTTTTAGACAGGGAGCTTTTTTTCGTACACGTTCATGTCGATTGCTTCCAAGCTCTCCAGTTCAAACAGGTCAGAACTTGAACAACTGCCATCGTCGTCTTCCTCCCCGTCTTTGCCTTTTCTGTCAAGATCCCTAACTACTGCAGGTTCGATAATGCTATTTGTTTTCTGATCCTCGGTAATTATGCTCTTAGCTGCTGCTGCTACAGCATGGCTGTCCTTTTCAAGACTTCGATGTGTCAATTTTTTGCTGAGAAGTGGAAGCTTGTGGGCATCTGTAGATGGATGTTTAATTTGTTGATAATTAGAAAGATTTGGATGAGGGGCTGGATTTTCCATTCCGTGGAGACACTTCTCCCCACAGGGGCGAGAGTCCTCATCCACAATTACGCTTGTTGGGTAGAATGTTACACACCTTCTCACCCCATCCACGTTCTTCGACCCTCTGGATGTTTTACTCAAGCATGGCCTGAATTGAACTGAAGAAGAAGATGAGTCAGTGGTGGGTTTCCTCTCAGAAGAATGATATGAATTGGAGTCAGTTACAGAATAAGATGACGAAAGCTTTGGCTTCTTGGTACTACCACCCATGAACAGCGAATTCAGAAAACCTGCGAGCTTGCTCCCGGGAGAGATTGGGTGCTTGGGCTTCTTAGAATCCTTACAACTTTTGGACTTTGACTTAATCTTAGCATGATGATCTGCCGGGATGAAATGTTTGTCAATAGCTCGAAAAGCCCCATCTCGAACGGATGATTTTTCATGTAA